>JAFMOC010000037.1:4495000-4625000 GCA_019802505.1 Corydoras sp. C115 | reverse complement strand
CAGACGTGTTGTGAAATGCTGCATTGACCTACTTATAGAACACAGCATAGGAGGAAGCATACTGTTGCTATGCTGCATGATGAGAGGGGAAGTCTCCTATAGGTCAAGTGTGTGTATGTGTGTGTGTGTGTGTGTGTGAGAGAGAGAAAGAGAGAGAGAGGGTACTGCACCAAGTACAAAGTGGTTACGAGAAACAGGCCCTAACCTGAAACATATATATACTTGAAATGTGAACATACTGTTATGTGATTTGGTGCAGCTAGCAAATGCTCTTGGAACTGTGGTCTGTGTTTTCTTCTTAATTTTGCATCACAGAGCATATGACATGTTAATGCATAAATTACGGCAAGTAAAACTGCATTTGCATGATAAAACCTAGACTTTCATGTCAACAGCAGATGTTACAAAATACTAGCAGGGAAACTACATAAAAATATTTTTTTAATCATTTCTCTCTGTTTTATTGCGGTTTAAAAATTATGTTTAAGATCCTGGTAAGCAAAGGAATAAAAAATAAAAGTCTTTATACTGCCCAATGTCATAACTATTATTACTTTCTTCTAAATTTGCATACTGCATATGTGTCACAGGGGCATGACATGATGGTAAATATGGGCGTCCCATACCCGGACCGAACAAGAGTTGGCTTCAGGTGCTGCAACAGATGGAACAAATTGCACATGCACCTGAGCCTCATTATCACAACAAAAAGTAGCACTATGCTGCCACGATCTTCATGAGTTAAGGTTATGGCTTTGAAATAAAAAGGTCTATTTATGTCTTCATGGAGCTCTAATTATGCATGGGGATATAGTCAAGCTTGCAGGAAAGGTTCTTCTTTATAGTCCTTATCACAAAGTGATATTTAAAAATAACGACGTTTTATGTGATTTTATTTAACAGTTTTAGGCTGTCGTATGCTTTTATTTGAAAGAATTATGTCTCATGGCAGACATGCAAAGAGAGCTGTCATACAAGAGACCATAATAATATAAAAACGTACAAGAAGCCAGAAGCAACAGTACAACGGAACGTCTTTCCAAAAATCAGAGCCAATGCCTTTAATTAATACAAAAAATAGATTCTTATTTGAAGTTGTAGTTCTGTTTTTTGTATTTTTTTCTTTACAATGCCCTTTAATTGTTTTTCTAATTATATTTAGAGAAACCGCATAATTCAAAAATATATAAAATGAAGAAACCACTGCTAACATCTTTTAAACTAATAAATTTATAGTTCTTTTTATACAAAAAAAAACAGAATGGGACACCACAATTTTTAGCTGGAATTGGACTATTTACGTCATATTTTTAATTCCTTAAAATTATTATATATACAGTTTTATGAGCTTATAATATGCTTTCATTGGAATTACAGATTCAAACAGCTGCTTGTTATTTCAGCTTTTGAAAAAAATCCTATGCATCCACACTAATGGGCTACATTTGGTTAAGGGTTGGATTAGGAAGATTTCTATATCACATGTTTAAGACCTGAATATGAAATAACCCCGAGCCGAATGTGTACACAGATGCATTAGAACACATACAAAGGTATTAAGATTGTGACACTTTGCTATTTGTCTCGTCTGTGGTGTGGACTGAACTACAGCTTTGACTAGAAAATTAGATTTCTCCCTCTGCATCTCGCTCTCACGCGCATGCACACACAGCTGGCAAAAACAAACCATGGAGGCAAATCAGAAACGCATGGATGAACTCACATGCTCTAATCCTTTTTGACCAGCGACACCCCCTACAACTCACGTGCCCTCTTGTATGATCACAAAAAGCCTTTGCAAAAGGTGCATTCGAATAAGCCAGTGCCATTAGCCCAAAACACACACACGCGCAAACACGACATACATGCAAAGACAGCTGCAAGCTGCACAATTTTACTTGTTTTACTTTATATATATATATATATATATATATATATATATATATATATATATATATATATATATATATATATATATACACACACACGCACATATACACATTACACATATACATTATTATACAGTGGGATTCTGTGTACTTTTCTGAAGTTGCATACTATAAACCATGTTCTGCCAAATTTAAATTGTGAGGAGACTTTCTTGTGAGGAGACTTTCTTACTGTAACATCTATTTAATCAAGAATGTGTTCCAGTGACCTCTGATTGATTAATGGCTCCATCTCAGATCAACCTGCCACCATCAGTCACTAAATAAGCGTTTTAACACGTGTACAAGTGTGTGTGATAGCTCTACCAAAGACCAAGCCCACCATAAGCTGCTTGTGGTAGCCAAGAAAAGCTTAAGAGGTGCCACACACACACACACACACACACACACCAGTAAGGCATTTCAGCCAAATAAACAAACATATCAATTCCTACGGTCTTTCAATGTGCATGCTTTTCTATATCTGTAGTGTTTTTAAAAACACTGACTGCCTTGGAAACATCCTACTGACATGAAAAACAACTTTAATTATTCCTACATCGCATGGTCTATGACTCTGAACAAAAAAAATGCTAACATTTCTAAATGATAAGCGAGGTGTAAACCCTGAGGCATGTGAACTTGAGGAAGCTGAAGTATAACTAGAGAGGTGGATTTCCTGAAGAAAATATGAGTGTGATTGCAGCGTGGCCGTAGGAGACACAGTGCATAACGTATATCAAACGAGATGAAAAGTGACATGGCCGGGTAATAAGGTGTCTATAAGCCACTGTCACATCAATTGTTAGGACAGTTTAGAACTAGAAGGGCGTAATAATAATAACAAAATATTCAAAAAATGGGTGTGGCTGGGTGTGTGGGGTGCGTAGTCTGTGGTTTTAGATGGTGGGTGTCTCAGCAAATCACTTGGGACGTGGCAAGTTTCATGTTTGTAGCTCAGAAATGACTCCACTTTGAAAATCAGATTTTGCCCTAGGAAATAAACTAAGCCAAATTTGAAGAGTGATCAGAAGTGAACAAAGAGTGCAACCACTCTGCAATTTCACAAGACGGGACTCGCTACAGTCATCGCTGACTCCGGCGGACTCAAAATTTGGCCGAGTTACAGGAGTGCAAAAATCACCGTAATGTAAAGTGAATGGGAATTTTGGTTTGGAAAAACGGGAATATATTTGAAGCGCTTGGACTTATTCATTAGCTGTTTAGAATCACTCATCTCACCAGAGAGCTGGATGTGTCCTGCGAAAATTATGTAGATAGTGGGCAATGGGAAAGGCTTCAGCAACCTTTCGTGACCCTGATCAAGATAAGCAGCTTAGTTATTGATCTATTGAATGGTTTAGACCCATATGAGCAAAAAAGCATGTATTAATAACCTGTAGGATAGTTATGAATCACTTTGACCCTCTTTTATAATTTATGGTCCCTATATTTCATTTCATTAATTAATTTCTTTAATTACATTATTGTACATGTTATAATATGCACATTTGTGACATTATACTAGTTATTAATTAATAATGGTAGTTACTGTACTATTACCTAGGTGGTCTAAATGGATGCAACAAATTGTTCTATAGGTAACAAACACAGGATGTGGTGTAACATTTAGTTTTGGACGCAAAGTGGCTGAAAGTTAGCAAACTAGGTAGAGATGATCACAGTATCCTGTGCATGTGTGCGGGCAAAAACGCCTAATGTTGTTTCAGGTCTTTAATCGTTTTCCTGGTGGCCTCGGGTAACTTGTTTCCTCCTCAAGTTCTCCCTCATATCATGTGGACATTGATGTCTATAAGGACCCATATCTGCTGGTTACACAGTCCATGTTTGTGTGTGCTGATTATGTCCTGTAAGTCGTGTTTACAGCTCGTGTCTTGCCACTTCCTGTTCCTCTTCAGATGCCGTTCCTGGTATTATTATTGGAGAAAACCAATAATCTCACGCTGATATAGAAATCTGCCTTTCAAGTTCAAGTTTTAATGCAAGACCACTTTGTATCATTGTTATTAAACCGGTGTACAAATGAGCTAAATACATTATAAACTTAAAATTACTTAAAGATATCTATCAGCAGCTAAAAACTCAAAGAGCAGGAAGGATATATACATTATAAGGAGACCTACACATTACAGGAGTTTTTACGACATCCCATTCTATGTTTTAAAGCCTCCCCTTTTCTGCAAAGTCTTGGAGTGGAGTGGAAAAAATTTTGCTCATTCATCAAAAAGACCATTTGCAAGGTCAGCAAGAGTCTGGCTTGCAATCTCTTAATTTTGTTGAAGCCCAAAGTTCGATGGAGTTGAGTTTAGGGCTGTGTGAGCCGGTCAAGTTCTCCCACACCAAACTCACCCAACCCTGTGTTTAAAAACCTTGTTTTGCGCATTAGGGTGTAGTCATGATAAAAAAAAATATATTTCTTCAAACTTACCACAAAACAGGAGCACACAAGTGTCCAAACTGCATGGCTACATATTTAATTTTATACTAATACGGCAATTAGACGGAATAAATCATTCAAATTCAATTATAAAGAGTGTGTCCCAGTGCTTTTCTCCATGTAAGGTATAGTGTAGCCTTTGTTGATCTACAATCTACTTGAACACTTCCATAGATATGGTGTGGTATGACGACAGGTTGTGGCGCCATGTGACTCAACCTGCACATCTTTTGCATCTCAAGCCAATAAACAAGCACTCTGTGGTTTCACTTAGGAGAATGTTCATAATGAAAGTTGCAGGGAGCATCGTAGTGCTATTTAAATTGTGATAAAACTGCTAACTGGATTGTTCCTGTTTCATGCAGCACAGACAAATATGGCAGTACTTAGGTATCATATGTTTCACAGGGGTGGGGGTCATAATGTTTATGACTAATATAAATATTTATTAGTTTTACGTTTCAAAGTACTACAAGTGATTTTACCCTCCATACACATACATGACATATTCACACATGCTTATGCTCAACCACGCGCAACCATGCACACGCATGCTCAACCATGTGCAACCAAGCACATGCACACTCAACTTTGCACACACACACATTTTCAGAGTCATCCATCATCCAAACGTTTGCCAATTAGGCAATAGATTATGCATGTATATTGTAAATACGATGATAAAATAGGCAAAGATATAGCAAGGAGGATATTGGGAAAGTTATTGTGTGTATTAATACACAACATATTCATAACTTATACGTAATATAATACATAATATATTCTTGGCGATCAAACATGTCCCCTTAGGAAAGTGTGAAAGACTTGAAAAGAGATGAAAGAGGATGTGCAAGACCTCAAAAACAAATATTACATCCGCATCGGTAAGTGTGGGAGGAAACAATGGCACCCTATTTGACTTCCTGTGCAGAGCGGGTAGTTTTGGCGAGAAATGGTGTGACATCAGTGCGTCTGCTGATGACACACGGCGTCCGCTGCTATCTCACTAAACCAGCTGGCCAAGCTGGGACAAGCGGATACATGTTCACGCCCCATGAAACCTAAAAGCATTCTACAAAAATATCTTCAGGACCGGAGACACAAGAACAAAGGTGCAAAACAAAAGCAGAACTTTTGTTTGTCGTTATAACTCCCCAGACACCTGTGATCCTGCTCATTACACAGGAATAGGAGTTTGACTAATCGGAGTAAAGCTATGTAATACTTGTGATACTTATAGATCATCAAGCATTCGTTGATGACCCTCTTATTTAAGGCAATTTTAAATGTGTTAATTGCATCCACACTGTGCAAATATTACATTAGAGTTTTAGTGCTCGATATTATTTGATACTAATGAAGTCATTATTCTTTATAGCATGAGCTGGTTCAGTTTCCAGATTTCTAAATATAATTGAAGACAAACTGACATAATTATCAGAATGGATTCATGCCCTGCGTCCTGTGGTTTTGGAACAGACTCCAGAAACAAGATTACAAGATTAATACACAATTTATCCATGACACAAGAACAACTTTTCTCTCTAAAGTCTGCGAATCTCACTGTATTATTATTTCATAAATTATTTCCTAAAAGCACAGTGCATGAAAACAGGAAAACTGTTGGGTATTTTGTCTGTTTGTACTTACCGATTTTTTTCTAGCTCGTTGTGTGTGGACCTACAAAAAAAAAGAAAAAAGAAAGTTAAATTACATCAAATACAATAAAATGGAAACGTTCTTTAATGCAACACGATTGCCATGATGCAAGTCTTTGTGAGTGGGGTAATACGCAAGCAGAGAGCATCCCAAGTGTTTTAGTACTCAAACTAACACTCAAATTCAAGGCCATATTACAATAGCAGTATTTTCAATGTACCCTTTTTTACATTTTAATTTGATGATAATTTGTCTGTTTTGAGAGATTGATGCTGTCCAATGATTTACTGTATGAGGAAATCAGGAGTGGCGAAGTTTAATGTGAAGTTGGTGCAGGACATGTATGAGGACAGTGTGATGATCGTAGATGAAGTTATGAATATCATATAAAGATATGCTGTGGAATATGAAGCTGCGGATGACATTGTGATCTGGGGTGAGAGGAGGAAGCAGGTTGGTTAGAGTCTATTCATTTGGAGTGAAGAAGAGTCCTTTATGATGTACGGTTTAGACGTGGTGGCTCTGACCAAAAGGAAGTACAGGGAACTGAACTTAGCAGAGATGAGGATGCTGCGATTCTCAATGCCAGTAAGGAGGATGGACAAGATTAGGAATTATTTTATAAGAGGGACAATCCAAGTAGGATGTTTTGGAGAAAAATTGGAGAATGAGGTGGTTTAGATGTGCTGACGAGGGATAAGGTTTATAATGGCAGAAAGATGCTGAGAATTAGCTATCAGGCAAAATGAGGAGAAAAAGAGGTTAATGGATATGGTATGGGAGGGCATGCAGGTGATGAGGATACAGAGGATGGGGCAAAATGGAGATTAATGATTAATTTGTGTGGCGACCCCTAATGGGAAAAAAGTAGAAGTTGATGTAACATTTTTATATTGTGCTCAAAATTTACGGCATGCTTAATACTTTTTGTTTGTTTTGGCTGTTCAATTATAAGACCAGCTAACAATGAATTCAAACGTTCTCGAACAGTCTTATTTTATGACAATGGAATTTGGTATTCGGCAGATAGTTTCACTTATCCGTATTCTTGTTCTTTAACTTCTCTTTTTGTTGAAACTAAGCTGGAGCTTTTTTTAATGTAAAACCGTGGGAAGCGCTTTAAATCGCTTGAGGCTTTGAAATCTCACTGCTGACGGGATGTACCTGCCAAAAAAAAGCAGCACTGTTTGTTTAGCCTTGTAGTGACTGAAAACCAAACTGCCCGTCTTCCGAAATCAGCCTTACAAAAAGTTGGAAGTGTGCAACACTGACACAACGTGCTGCCGAACAGCAGTGACGCTTGACGTCGTGAGCTCAACACTTGACACACTGCCAGTGGTGTAAGATCAGAAGCATTATGGTTGCGTCATTTTGGGCGTCTTTGAGATTATACTTATTAGAACCTATGCAAGTTGTCGAAATGACCACTTACTGCTGATGTACAAGTATATTATTAACATTAAGAAGGGGTTTTTGTATATGTAAGTCTTAAATTAAATTAACCTTAAATCACCCAATTTTTTATTCGGTCTATAAAAAGACATGAAAGGCCAGGATGAACACCAGAGTCAGAAGACAAAGACAGAAGCTGCAGTATATACACATGATGTGTCACCCCTCCTTCACTCTCCAAGGAATTCTGCTGTAAATAATGTAAAGTGACTCCACCTCTTGCGTGTGGAAACTCGAACGGTTCGTATTTATTTGTCAGCTGTTATGTTTCTGAGTGACAGGATTTGCACAGGGAAGGGTAAGCAGGGGAGAGGCAGATTGGGTTGTGACAGAATGTGTGGTGTCGGGAGAGCACACGTACAGGAGACCCTTTAACTCCACACCTCAACTGTGAATTATTCATCTGTGTGCAATAACCACCTCGCAGTAAAGCGGCAATGGAGATTGTGACAGACCAAAAATACGTGGACGTCAAACAATCACACCTATTAGAGTTTGGTTTGAATTTCCCATCACAAAGCCATCAGCGTAGTTTCTCTCCAATGCAAAAATAATTTCAGAATATTGTTTGTGGGACATTATACATTCATTAGGAGAGCAGATAAACTGCCGTATGTCTGTTAATGCAATAAACTGCAGGTGGAATAATTCTTAACTTCCAACACTTTTAGGAAAGCCTGTGCATTTGAACACAAAATGAGCTCTTTACAAAAAACTGTGTGACAAAATGTGTTTGGAGGAACTCATTAAACCTTAACCTCAACTGTCCAGCTTTAAGATAAATTAAAATGTTGGTTTATTAAAAAAAATAAAATAAAAAACTTGAATTCTAACACGGAGACTATTTGCTCAAATGGTCTGCCTCTTGCTGGGTTTAATTTAAAAATGTATCAAGATTTACACCATGCTTATCACTTCTGATATCGGTTCTTGACCTGCACAACATATCATTTCAACATCACCGCAATGTGCACATTTACAACGGTCACATAAGAGGACGTGCAAAGTCATGTTCTAAACATGGAGAACACTCCTAAACACTCCTGGATTCCATCTAACCACATCCCTTTTTACTTAGCTTTAAACAAATTGTGCAAGGAAACAGGCCGAGTACAGTCTGTAACTGAAGAACTACAATATGCATCTACAAGGTAACTTGGACTGGATAATAAGAACTATGAGAATTTAATAAAGTAGTTAGTGAGTAAACATACCTCAGAAAATTAGAATTATGCTGCCAATACCACGTAGCCATAAGCAGCACAGCAGCAGGCTTAATGTATGATGGGTGGTGGTATGATACTAACATAAAATTAATGTGTTCATGGTCCTGCATCACACCCAATCATAATGCATCCCAAAACAAAAAATGCACCATCCACTGCCAGCATTGGGACCTTGGAGGGTTTTATCCTCTAATCATCTGGCATGGATTAGTCTCATTTCTACACAGCTGTCAAGCTGCCATAGCTAACCCAGAAGTCTCATGTCTCTTTATTTGCTTGTGTTGTGTTCTTATGGAAATAAGGGTTGCACCTAAATGAAAATTTTGGGCCGAATCCAAACCCGAACAAAATAGAACTATGGCCAAAAACCAAACACGGCTTTTCGCAATGTTTTATTAATTTTGTACATTTTTTCCCTATTGGATAAAACAAATAAGCTAAATAAATGCAAGTTCATGGTTTTTAAAAATAAATATTCCTAAACTGCAATTCAAAAGTAAAAACACATTTTTTTGCCCCCTTGAGTCACCTACAACTTCTGCTGAAAGAATGCAATGTACATTTCCTCATACATTCACAGACCTGTCAAGTTAGTTGCATTTACAAAATGCCTTACTTTACAATAGTAGGGATTTTATTGCGTTGTAGTAAAATGAAGTTTAGTGTTTGTTGTTCTTTGAGGGGACATGTGCAACAAGAGAAAGAGCAAGAGAAAAAAAGTGTGCATGCAAGAGAGAGAGAGATTGTCTGTGTGTGTGTGTGTGTGTGTGTGTGTGTGTGTGTGTGTGTGTGTGTGTGTGTGTGTATACATACACAGGTCTAAATATCAAATCAATCAAATCAAATCAAATGTATTAGTCACATGCGTAGTTATACACGGTACAGCATGCAGTGAAATTCTTTTCTGACATCTCCACAGAAAGTAACAAAATACGATTTACAAAACGTCTGAATGTACAAGAGGATGAAGTAAAATAAAATTAAATTAAATAAAAATAAAATACATATTTACAATGTGCAAAAAACTGTACGGATATAAACAAAAAAAATGTTTTAAATTATAATTAAAGTGTGTAGTGCATCATTATGTAAAAGACTATATAAAATATAAAAACCTATATATAAAACTTGTTTACACACTCACATGTGAGGACCTCGAGTAATTGTACCACAAGCTGGTCCTCACAATGTAAATCATTCGGTTTTGAAGTAAAATGTTGTATGATTAGATTATGGTTAGAGTTAATGTAAGCGTTAATGTAGTAGTATTTATGGTTAAGATTTGGTTAAGACTATATGAAATAAATGTGGTATATATAAAGTCCCCATAATGCATAAAACCAAATGTGTGTGCGTGCACTATTTTTGACTGTTCACCCTCATAGTGCCATGAATGTATTAGGTATTGTACAAAGAAAAATAAATATTATTTACACGGCTTCTTGGTAAATACACTGAACATCACATTTACCCTTAATCTTAGGTTAAAAACATGCTGAATGTGTTTCATTCATCTCGTGTAGAAAAGGACGAAGGCTGACCGGTGTCCTGCGGATCATTTTCAAAAAGGAATTCCATTCTTGCAATAGTGTGATAAAATCTGAGAAGTGTAAACGTGTGACTGCAAGCGCCTGAGTCTAAGCACAAAGTGATGATAACTCTAAAGCCTGCCGTACTCTTTGAGACGGTGATACATCTTATTATCACTGTAATCACTCAGTACAGATGTATTATGGCTGACAGGACATGAACGAGCGCTCACACAGTACCGTGGCAGATCAGATAGCTGGCGTATTGCCGATTGTCATGCTTTCTTGTGGAGCACATGCAGGCTGCGTTTGAGCGCAGACCTGAAAACAGTCGTCAAGATGTCTGGCTCAGAGTGAGGGAAGCACAAATTAGAAAGGAAACCCTTCCTCCACCCAAACAATAACAAAGCCTTCAGATGCAAGTTGGCACGCCATCAGCTGCAGTCGCTTAAAAGCGAACCATTTCGTTCAACATGCCAGTCATTCTGCAGTATGTTTTATTCAATGTCTGTGCTCTTCTATCTGAAAAAAAAATTACTTAAAAAGATCCCTTTCCAGGTCACGCTGGCAGTCAGAAAATCACAAGCTCGCTGTACGTATTAGACGGCTGGAGCGAGCAGGAATATTCTACTCTATTAACCATCCCACAATAATGCTCCAATATCAGGGTTTCACATGCTGCATAGCTTCAGATTTCTGGTTGTTATTCACAACAGAAAAAGGATTTCTGAATGCTAAGCCCAGGCGTACAGATTCGAATGCAATATTGGAATTTTTTTATTTTCTCCAAGTGTGATGGGGTTGTGTGTCTGATGACCTAAGGATACAAATTTATTCATGATGGCAACCATGTTCACATTATAGCAGACTAAAAAATAAATGCAGTTAATGCACACATCTCTGTCACCTGTCAGGAAAGGCTGGACAGAATAGATGGGCTTACCTGTTGTGACTGGTGTTATGCCTTTTATTTTGAAACTTTCGTTGTCTCTGGTAGTTCTGAATAGATGGGATTGGTGAGGCGTATCCGTGTTCACACTCTGCAACCAAGAATAGGAATATCAAAAGGGCAAGCAATAACATATTAATAATCAATAAAATAAATAATGGTTCTCATTTGTTTTGTCTTTATCTTTTTATCCAATTAGAAGTGTGTGTGTTTTATGTTGTTGTTTATGGTTACAAATGCACTATCCCAATGTAAGGACAGGGCCCATTATAGATTTTCTCAATAATAAATTCGGATAGTGCTTAAAAAAATAATAATACGAAGATTTCTTTTTAAAAATATATATATATTTTTTAAATAAACTTTTTTCTATTTCTTATGTGTGTGTATTATTTTATTAAGTATAGATACGCTTTACAACCACCAAGAAGCAGCATCAGCACCTCTATCTGGTCAAAGCAGCAACAATAATTATTGGTGGTCAAGAGTGGTTGATGCTATCTGTATAATTATATTTAGATTATGTTGAACTTGTTTTGTTTTATGTTTTTTTTTCCCTTTCACTCTATTAAATAAAGTAAAATAAACAAGAAGTAACCAATTACAAGTAAATTAACGTTTACACTGCTTACAAAAAATCTTATCACAAGCCCAGGCAAAGCTGGACCACATAGGGGTTACTAACTAATAAACCATAATACATATTATGGTGCAATATTTTTCCTATATAGCAACTCGAACAGAGATCGTAACCCTGGACAGAGATTTAAAAACTAGCTCCAGTAGAAAATCTGCCATAGAATAATTGCTAACTCAAAACACAGAGTCAGCAATACGTTTTGCCAAGCATAGATTATTTAAATTCACTACCAAACTCAGCAAGCTCTTTGTTAGATCAGGCAGTGGCTCAGCAGGGACTCACTTAGTGCTTTTGCCATGGTACAGCATGGGCACAACTTTGGGATCCAAAATTAAGTTTTAAATGCTATATGTATCTTTAGTCAATTTACAGTCTGGAACAAAGTTTTTGTAACTGGTACTCAACTCAAGATCTGTTTAAAATTGATCATTTTTTGTCATTCAAAATGCCATCTAGCTATTAGTTGCTTATGTTTATGTCGGTTACTTTGTAAATCTTTTACTGCTTCTTTGTTAAAATCAAAAAATGTAATGCGGTTGTTTTAAGAGACAAGTAATAGATACTGTTTTTTCGCTTTATAATTGCAGGTACAGTAGGTGCAATTAATCTAAAAATCTATTAAGTCAAAAGTGACTACACAGATTTTAAGTCACATCTGCTGACTTGATCTGTGGAATCAGAAAAATGATGAGATCTATAAGTCAACTCTCATTCCTGCTGCATGGTGTATCAGATCACGATCAGGGGACATTAACATTTGCTGCAGTAAATGAGAGCCATGAGACAGATTTAATAATAAAAGAGGGTTTGATAGGCTGAAATTAACTGCACTGATTAGCACAGAAAAGTTTTTATAAATACACATTTTTTGTCAATTTTAAAGTTAAAGGTGGTGTATCTGTATCAATGTGAACAACAAGCATTTTTATGGGCAAGTTAAAAAAGAACAGAAGTCTCTCTCTCACTTTTCAGTACACATCACGCAAGTGGTCAGACACAGAACAAACCCATGTTTTATGTAAGGTTAGTACATCACTGAATGGAAACAAAGGCAACTTTTTCCAGCACCTGCAACAGAGCCATGGCAGGTGGTGGAATGTAATGGCAGGACTGAGCTGAAGATGCCAGCTCAAAGAACACAGCATCTGCAAAACCAGGGTTTTTCTGGCAGTAACAGAGAGCCAGTAAAACACCTTGAACATGGTCATCAATCTATCACAAAGCAGCCACATAAATACATTCACACCTGGGCCAATTTTGCATTTAGAGTTTTTATTTTTTTACCTACTACCATGATTTGGGTTCGTTCAAGAAAATGTAAAAGCTGCCAAAAGGAAACCTACAAACATGTCCATCCTGCACTTGTAACTGAACTTAGGACCTTCTCACTTCTCACTTAGACTACACTCACTTAACCACTGAGCCACCCTGCTACTCTGTGCTGGAGTTCCATTTTCGTGTTCTTTACATGTCTAGGCTATTTGGTAACGCCATCGCATTTATTGCATTTATATAAAGAGTTACGTAAATAATTTAAATAATAGTTCTTTGAAATTTTGCTTTAGTCATTTTAGTTTCCGCAGTGGGAAACAGAGAACATCAAGGTTGAAATAAAAAACAAAACAAAATGCCCAACAGTTTGAAATACAAATTAAGCATGTATATAATTATTTTATGTGTAAAATAAAAGTTTATCTCTCACAGATTAAAGTCACTTGTAGTTCCCTTGTAGGACATCTGATGATAACAGCTATGACAATAATGAGCATAATACAATCTAATTGATAATAATTATATATCAAATCATTCAAGGCTAAGCCAAATAAACAGACATTTCCTAAACAGAGCACATGGTTTACTTTCGTCTCAAAACATCATCTGACAGTTTGACGTGGCACTACGGGCCCAGAACAAACACCTTCATCTAACATTCACCTAAACGCTTTGTACTGCACCGAAACAATGAGAACATTGCTGATTAAATATATGAAATGTATAAAACACCGTACCTCGTTCTCTTCTCTCTAAATACTCAGCAGCTTCTAGTAATGTCTGGATGTTCAGCACTGCAGTCATATTCTTCAAAGGCTCTGTACCGTTTAAAAGGTTTAAAAAGACGAACCGGCAGCTATTGCTTCAATACAACAATGCGCAATGATCAAATATTGCAGGGTCCTTCCAAAATGGTGTAGAAAAATCCCTTCACGTTTAAAATGTAATCTTTAAAAACTGTAATTTAATGATTTTTTTTCTCTCTGCCAACCGACCTACAGCCGACCTGAATGCTTCAGAGTGCAGCTTTAGTGACGCTGGTTTATTAAAACACACCAAATTCCGTCTTCCGAGGTGGAGTGTTTTATTTTAGCCAAGAAGCTATTAAACGGTCGACTAAAAAGCGTATAAAACGAAATAGAAAGGCTAGAAAACGCTTCGGGTAACCCTCACCAGCTGAAGCTCTGCTGTCTCTGAGCTCTCTCTCCTCCCCCAGTTTGTTTACCTAGCTCACAGCTGAGCGGACAGGACCGGTGCGCAGGCGCAAAGACGAGCCCCTCGCAATGCATCACGGGAAATGTAGTTTTTTTTAATTATTTTTTATTAATAAAAAACAGACAGGTTGTGGCAAAATGATACTTTGTATATGTAATCTGTTATTTGAAAATATGTTGAATAATATATATATATATATATATATATATATATATATATATATATATATATATATATATATATATATATTCATTCATTATCTCCCGCTTTATCCTCTATTAGGGTCGCGGTGGGGTTTCCCATGCCCATCCAGGAGAGAACGTCCCGGGCGCCGGGCAGATAGACCCAGGACAGGGCGCCAATCCATCGCTGGGCACACACTCACTCACACAGACACTCTATATGGGGCAATTTTGAGAATTCAATTGACTTGATCCATGTTTTTGGACTGTGGGAGGAAACCGGAGAACCCGGAGGAAACCCACACAGACACGGGGAGAACATGGAAACTCCACCCAGATGGGGATTCGAACCGAGAATCCCTAGCGCTGAGAGACGAACGTGCTAACCACAGATATATAGATACTACATAGACAAAGTCTATGTCTATTGTATATATAAGTTTGTCTATTGTATTCTTTATATTTTGTTATTTTGCAATGCATCAGGGGAAATGTATTATTATTATAATTTTTTTAACAGACAGGTTTAATAAAATGATACTTTGTATATGTAATCTGTTATTTGAAAATATAAATATATAATATATATATGGCGGCACGGTGGCTTAGTGGTTAGCATGTTCTCCTCTCAGCACTAGGGATTCCCGGTTCGAATCCCCATCTGGGTGAAGTTTCCATGTTCTCCCCGTGTCTGCGTGGGTTTCCTCCGGGTTCTCCGGTTTCTCCCACAGTCCAAAAACATGGATCAAGTCAATTGAGTTCTCCAAATTGCCCCATATAGAGTGTGTCTGTGTGAGTGAGTGTGTGCCCAGCGATGGATTGGCACCCTGTCTATCTGCCTAGCGCCTGAGACGTTCTCCCCTGGATGGGCATGGGGAACCCCACCGCGAGATAGAGGATAAAAGCGGGAGATAATGAATGAATTATATATATATATATATATATATATATATATATATATATATATATATATATATATATATATATATATATATATATATATATATATATATATATATATATATATATATTCATTCAAGTTTGTCTATTGTATTCTTTATATTTTGTTATTTTGCTTTTTGTAATTAGGAATTTAATTATTTGTCATACGAATAAAGCTTCTTTTGAATTGGAGTTGAGTATTACGTGAGAAATCTGAAAATAAACTGGTTATAACCTATTAAGTAATTACTAGTTGTATTTAATATATTAGTATTTAATAATTCAATACATCAAACAACAACAACATTGCGATTTACATTGACCTCAATGATTTCGTTTCAATCGAAATGGTGACATGTTTTATTATTATTATTACTTACCTTGGGTACAATAAATATATACTATATAAGTTATTACGACGTTTCTGCGAGACCAACAAATAGGGAAAAAAAACTTTCACGATATTATGCGAAATATGATGGATATTTATTCCTTAAATTTGTATCGTTGATTTATTTATTGCATCGAGGTGTTGTTTAATAACTGGTATGACGTATGAAGTATTTTATTGTCTATTTTATAGTTCCAAACTGGTGTTAATTAATGAATAAACGCACGCGTTTTCGAGGAAAAGCGAACTTCAACAACCAGAATGCTCAGCTTGTTTCGTTTTTCCGTGGCCGCTCCGTGGCCTGGCCCAGCAACACATGACGTCAGGTGCGCTCCCGCTTTATTGGCCGATCGCTTAATAGGCGTGACGAATCCTTTGAGTTTAGACGAATCACGTGAAGCAGAAGTTCTCACGCGGAAAGCAAGTGACTACTCGAACCAGGAAACAAATATGGGAAGTTTAAAGCCCCTGATTAAAGCAGATCTGAGGCTGGAACCCAACTTAACCCTACAACCTATATATCTAATCATCAACCGACCTATTTATCTATAGAAATATATATAAGCGTTATTTAACGTCCCCTAAGTGTAGAATCCGAGAGTGATTTCCTACAATGACGAAAATACGTGGATCTATTGTATGGTTTTGGTTATTTATGTCTGAAATTCCACAAAAGTGTATTTTGTATTATTTTCTATAACAGATCTGATCTTTATATTTATATATATTAAAAAAAAAAACATTATTTAGAAATGACTGGATGATTTATCCCGCTCAGCAGACTTCAGAAACTTGCTCCTGGAAGCCGTTTCGAGTTTAAAGTGTTTAAAGCGTCCTCCGGGTTCACGGATTCCCTCTGTGAATTTGAGCTGAAGCATCGTGTGCACTGCGCGCGTCCATACTGGACCTTCTTCTACAGACAGCAGTTTCCAACCGATTTTATTAGATTACCCCCCTCACAAAAACAGTGCAATATAAGGCACCGAGGTCCAGCACGCATTACTGCACCGTATACCCCCCGAGAGCATCTGTGCGTTGGGCAGAAGGCGCTCGTTGGGCAGCACAGTGAGCAGGTGTTCGCTCGGAGCATCGGTTGTTCGTACAATGAAGAATAAACGGTGCCAGCGCGCGCTCCTTTGTTGTCTGGGTCTGATAGCCCGGTTACGGGAGCGACAGAAAGCTGCGAAAGCGTGCGTTTAGGAATTCAGGACTTACTTCCATCGCTCCTCTCGCCTTTTTCGATATAGCTGGCCGCCTGGAGCAGGACCTGCACGTTCTGCAGGAAAGTGTCGATGGATGAATCCGCGGAACCGAACACCGCGCCGTAATGACAGGTGGACGAGTCCGTGTCCATCCCGTCTGCTTCGGCTTCACAGCTCACGATGGCGTCCTGACCCCGGCTCGCTCGGTGTCTCTCACTCCGCAACATAGTTTGCTTTTTATTTGTGCAAGTTGGTACAACTCTGTTGCTTGATGATAAAGTGAGAGTCAGCACGGGCTTGAGAGTTAGTCGCTCTCTCTCTCTCTCTCTCTCTCTCTCTCTCTCTCCATCGATCAGGGCTGGACTGCATGGTCCTAGCGCCGTCGGCATTATTCAACGACTGCCTGTTTCACCATCTTTGAATGATGCATAAAGTTATAAAACATTCATTTATTATCTTTCGCTTAATCCTCTATTAGAGACGTGATGTGTGTGTGTGTGTGTGTTTGGGGGGGGGGTTCCCCATGCCCATCCAGGGAGAACGTTTCGCCAGATACATCCAGGACAGGGCGCCAATCTATCCCCGGGCACACACTATATGGGGCATGATGGAGCATTCAATTTACCTTGAATCCATGTTTTTGGACTGTGGAAACCCACACGGATGTGGGCAGAACATGGAAACTCAATGCAGATTGGTATTCAAACCTTGAATCCCCAGCACAAACTATCCATCCATCCATTATCTCCTGCTTTATCCCATATTAGGGTCACGGGGGGGGGGGGGGGGGGGGTGTGTGTGGGGGGGGGGGGTTCCCCATGCCCATCCAGGGAGAACGTTTCATGGGCAGATACATGTGGTCGCCAATCTATCCCCGGGCACACACTGGGGCATGTGTGTGTGTGTGGATGTGGGGGGGGGGTTCCCCATGCCCATCCAGGGAGAACGTTTCAGGCGCTGGGCAGATACATCCAGGACAGGTCGCCAATCTATCCCCGGGCACACACTATATGGGGCATGATGGAGCATTCAATTTACCTTGAATCCATGTTTTTGGACTGTGGAAACCCACATGGATGTGGGGAGAATATGGAAACTCAACCCAGATTGGGATTCAAAGATGGAATCCCCAACCCATCCAGATCCCATGGGTCACAGGGGGGGGGTTCAAAGATTTTGGAATCCCCAGGACAGGGCAAAATCCCTGGGCCATCACTCCTCTCATTATGGGGCCATTCAATTTATCCATATTAGGACTGTCACGGGGGGGGGGGAAACTCAATCAAACCTGGAATCCAGCACAAACCATCCATCCATCCATTATCTCCCGCTTTATCCATATTAGGGTCCATGCCCATCCAGGGGAGAACGTTTTGGGCGCTGGGCAGATACACCCAGGACAGGGCGCCAATCAATCCCTGGGCACACTCACTCACACAGATACACTCTATATGGGGGAATTTTGGGAATTCAATTGAATTGATCCATGTTTTTGGACTGTGGGAGGAAACCGGAGAACCCGGAGGAAACCCACGCAGACGTGGGGAGAACATGGAAACTCAATGCAGATTGGGATTCAAACCTGGAATCCCCAGCACAAACCATCCATCCATCCATTATCTCCCGCTTTATCCTATATTAGGGTCGCGGGGGGGTTCCCCATGCCCATCCAGGGGAGAACGTTTCGGGCGCTGGGCAGACACACCCAGGACAGGACGCCAATCCATCGCTGGGCACACACTCACTCACACCAACACACTCTATATGGGGCAATTTTGAGAATTCAATTGACTTGATCCATGTTTTTAGACTGTGGGAGGAAACCGGAGAACCCGGAGGAAACCCACGCAGACACGGGGAGAACATGGAAACTCCATCCAGATGGGGATTCGAACCGGGAATCCCTAGCGCTGAGAGGCGAACGTGCTAACCACTAAGCCACCGCGCCGCCTAGCACTATATAAGATAAAAACAATTAGTGTGCCTTCAGACTTCTATAAGCTTTCTGGACAACAATGGCTATGGCAAAATCAAATTTTTTTTATATGTGAAATTCTGCATTGGTCTGTAGTGGTATTTACTGAAAAAAAATTTAATTACTGTAAATGATTTGATTTCGCTTTATGTTCTGTTATACTCAGGACCAGACTCCATTGCCTGTTCCCTGTGGTGTGTTTGTTTTAGCAGACTAGCTTTAGCCTTTAGCCGCGTGGGTATGGTGCTTTTATAGAGCACTTCAAAGTGTCCATGCTTTGATGTGCACTTCACAGAGCGCATGAAAGGGGGCTGCAGAAGAGCTCAAGCTCTGCGGAGAGACCAGGGAATCGAGTTTGTGGCCTTCAGCAGTGTGTGTGTGTGCATGTGTGCATGTGTGAGTATGTGTGAGTCTCTGTGTGTGTGTGTGTGTGTGTGTGTGTGTATAAACTATAAAGTGACTTATCTTTTCTGATCCAGCAATGATAGAGCAGGTGTGTCCAGTGCATCACCTAACTTTACTTCCCAGGATTAAAAAGTGCAATTTAGATAGGGGCAATTTAAAACAGCCAATACACCTTTAATTCAAGTTTTTGGACTGTGGGGGGGGGGAAACCCACACGGACATAAGGAGAACATGGAAACTCGCATGTTCTACGCAGATCAGGATTCGAGCTAGATTCACAGCACTGAGAGACCAACATGCTACCCACTGAGCCAATGTGCAGCCCACAATCTGATTATACAATTGATAAAATGGCAAAAGTTCCCACAGACAATTAACAAAATCATGTGAAAAGATTTTCCACAATAATACAAGCCATTATAGTTTTGGAATGGGATGCCATAAAAGCTCCTGTACATGTAATGTATACCTGCTTATAGTATGTTATATTTTGGGGCCAGCTAACCATTTTTTTTGGTTTCATCACCTACTACAGCTAGGGGGAATCATGTTTCAGTGTGTAGTATTTTTTTTCCAAACAGTGAATCAACATACAGTAACCAGGCGGTGTTGAACTCCTTCCTTCATCCATATTCATTAAAAAGTAATTAGCATCCATGTGTCATTCATCAAAGGCATACAATAATGCATCATTAACAAGTAGGCCATCTTACATGGTCGCTTTGGTCTATGGGACTCTACAGGACCAAAGCAGTTGGTATGTTGATGTTTTAAGCACTTCCTTTTGTGTCTATCAGGCCAAGATAAAATAATATCAGCAATGACCTCAGAGAGACAATTGTTGCTGTCTGTGTTCTTGATGGCACTCCCAGTTATAAAAACTTGTTTACGTGCTTGTTCACAAAGTAAAAACCCATTAAGACTCTTTGAAGACCATTTAATTCTGTTAGGACGCACGTTAGAAAAACGTTTCGATTTTTAAAGATAAATAATGTAGATAATGTAGAATTTTTGCAGTACTGTAAAGGTAGAGCTTCAGATGACGGGGGCTTTAGAGACAGTACTGTGACAGTGTGTACTCTTAGTATGCTAACTGAGCTGATGTAAAGAGCTTTTGATGAGATAATAAAGGAATCAGACATGTCCTTTGATGTATGTGTGCTCTGAGGCCTCCAAAAAAAGGTCATGTCCCGATCGGATTTGATTACTTTGCAGGTGTGTCGCAGACATAATGACACTTTAGAGCTGGGTATTCTTGTTCTCGCCAACCTATTCTCCATTAAATCAAGCTTTACTGCCTCTAATTAAAGAGGTAGTTCTCGTGTCCTGGAGTGCACAGGCGTCACACTAATAGTTAAATGGCAAGGGCAGCCTTGGGCTTCTCCGAGTCATTCATTTAGTTTAGACCAGGATCCATAATGATGACCTTTGACCCTTCTTCCCTGCTGAGGAGGATCTTATAAGATGTTTTTGGGGTGATTTACCACTCCTAGCTTACTAGCTGCAATTACATCAATGTATATATATATATTTATATTTGGTGGCACGGTGGCTTAGTGGTTAGCACGTTCACCTCTCAGCGCTAGGGATTCCCGGTTCGAATCCCCGTCTGGGTGGAGTTTTCATGTTCTCCCCGTGTCTGCGTGGGTTTCCTCCGGGTTCTTCGGTTTCCTGCCACCGTCCAAAAACATGGATCAAGTCAATTGAATTCCCAAAATTGCCCCATATATAGTGTGTCTGTGTGAGTGAGTGTGTGCCCAGCGATGGATTGGTGCCCTGTCCTGGGTGTATCTTCCCAGCGCCCGAGACGTTCTCCCCTGGATGGGCATGGGGAACCCCACCGCGACCCTAATAGAGGATAAAGCGGGAGATAATGAATGAATGAATGAATGATATATATATATATATATATATATATATATATATATATATATATATATATATATATATATATATATATATATATATATTTACATTTACATTTGGTCATTTATTGGACGCTTTTATCCAAAGCAATTTACAAGGTGAGCACAGGGTTAATCACAATATCCCTGGAGCAATGAGGGTTAAGGGCCTTACACACACATAAGGTCCTTAACCCTTATGCTTCTAGGAGGGCTGACCCTGGAGGAATCAGGGTCACGGCTGACCCTGTATTCTACTGCCAACCATGAAGTTGTTATGTTTGTAAGTCAGATGTAACATCATTACATTTTAATATATTTTTTCAAGTCTGAAGTCTAGATGAACAGAACTCATAGTAAAACACGTGATGTTCATGTATTTGTTGAGGAAAATGATCCAATATTAGGGGCTTAGTGGTTACCATGTTTGCCTGGGGATCCAGGTTCAAATCCTGATCCCGAGTTTCCATGTTCTCCACATGTTCTCCACATGCAGCCATATTATATAAGTCTATGGCTGCATTAATACATCTTCATTGTCTAACTCAACACTATGTTTTCTCATATATCACTGATATTTAATAGCTGTTATGTTGGGGGGGTTTGGTTTTAGAGTGTATGTAAAAAAAATGTGTTTGCACACCATTTGTGTTGCAGCTAGGTCATACTGTGTCCTCCCACTGTGATTTATTTTTGCTTTGCAGAGTTTTCTGCAACTAAATGGTCAACTACATAAGGAACAATCTGCTTCCACCTAAATTTCTACACCTTTGCCCTTAGTATTTAAACTAACAATCTTTTTCTGTCTAAGCTATCCATCATTCCCTATGGGGGAATGTGCGTCCATGTAATCTTTAAGAAACTGCTAATGGTTCGCTTTCTTCTTGCAATGCTGCCATGCATACCATTGTTGTTCAATGGTGGTGGGCTCATGAACATGTAAGAGAGGTGTTTTGTTGCTTCCCATGGGTTTCTTTGTGACTTCACAGACCTGCTTTGCTCTTAAAGTAATCATTGTTGGTTGACTACTCCTTGGGGGTTCTACAATTGTCTTGAATTTCCTTTATTTGTTCTCTTTCTCTGTATCTGTTAACTGGTGGAGACATTTAAAGGTGTATTCGAAACCTTTTGAAGCCTGATGAGCATGAACTCATTCCAAAATTCTTTTTGTTCAATCTTATAATACACAATGTGTATTAGACCTGTATGATCCCTGTTCTTTTAACAGGGCACCCACCTGCATGTGATTGTTATTCCATTAATTTGGAAACATCTGATTAAGTGCCTCTTGTTTGATGCTACCCTGTGCAACACATTCAGTATGCTTACTGCATTAATCATTTGGACAATATATATATATATATATATATTCTTTAAAACTGCAGGATGGTGCAGTGTTGTGAGAAGTTTGATTCCTAGGTGGGAGGTCTCGATTCTATCTGTTTCATGTTTATATGTGCTTTCTTTAGATCATCATAGTTTTACTCACATACTGGTTTTGTACACAGCCTAAAGAAATGTAAATCACGTGAGTTCAAGAATCTAAATATCCCTTTGGTGTAAATACCTGTGGGTTATCAAAAGGACATATAAACCTGACTTGGTTACGCCCTTTCAGTGAGGAGGAAATTCCAGCAAGGTATTATAATGTAAGGTTGTTGACAGAGCAGGAGAAGTCTGTAGAAACCTCAATATAAATACCAAAGAATAATTATACTCCTTTATTCCAATATAATGTAGTTAAACATTTAACCAAAGTTAAATCATCTAGGACTTTACTCTGTTCTCTAATGGTCAGGACCCCAATAGTAGCACCACAGAGCAGGGATTATTTGGTTGGTGCATTATTCTCAACAACAAGGGATTAAAAAATGTACTACAGCCTGTAATTGTAAACATATAAAGTCCATCTATATTTATCTATATTATATATATATGTGTGTGTGTGTGTGTGTTTCATATAGAATTTGTCCTAGATTGTGCTAGATTGTTGACATGCAGAAGGTGTGTTGTATTAAGTTGTGTTTAAGACGCTGTGATTCAGTTGATGATGCTCAGTCCCTGAAGCATCGGAACACAAGTGGGTGGCAGATCATAGTGTTTTACAACCTAATATACAGATAATTCCTGTCTCCACAGAAGCATTAAGGAAGCTCTTTTACAACAAACCAGAGTGTTGTGGTGTCCTAAAGGAAATCAAAAAAATATGAAAATTCTCTGCAATTAACATTTCTATTTTGCATGAAATGTTAAACCGGTGAGTAGGAGGCAATTACAGGAAGTTGGTGTTGATTTAGTTGATTTTTCCAAACACAGTCTTGTAATCTAATTCTCCTCTGAGGGACATCTCTCTCACTCTCGAATAAGCCAGAAGTGAAGCAGCGCAGTTATTGGATCAAACAAAGCAGATAAAGACAATATGAGAGCTTACATAAAGATGAGTTTGCACCGAAAATCACCGAAAATACAATAAATGTAATTTTTATTTAGGTGATTTGTAAAAATCTGTTCGTATACCGTATAAATAGGTTTTTGTAGCTGAATAAATAAATAATCAAATGAATAAAGAAATCAATGACTGAATGATAGATAGCTCAATTAAACATATGATAATAAATAATAAATATTTGTAGTTATTTGGTTTTTAACCAGTTGCAATTGATAATCAAGAATAAAACTTCCAGACAGAACTGCATGTAGGATTGCTAGAATCTAATTAAACCTCACATGACTGCAATAACCTACATGAATAACACTACATACTATAAAATGGCGGTGCTACTGCTCTACAGTGATAGGAAAAATGATGTCCAATAAAAATGTCAAAACTATTTTGAAAACATATGCTGTGGACTGATTACGTGAAAGTAGATCATATGGGCCTCGGTAAGCAACTAAAAGACTACTGTTTTCAGAAAATGGTATCCACATCTCATCCCATTATCCTCCTCTTAATCCTCTACTAGGGTTGGGGGGGGGTTCCCCCATGCTGGGCAGATACACCCAAGACAGGGTGCCAATCTATCGCTGGGCACACCCACACAGAAACACATACACACACACTATATGGGCCAATTGTATTGAGGTTTGAATTTACCTTGAATCCATGTTCAACCAGAAAACCCGGAGGAAACCCATGCGGACATGGGGAGAACATGGAAATTCCACTGAGACTAAGATACATTTCCATACATACAGACATTTGGTTATTTAGCAGACGTTTTTATCCAAAGCAACTTACAAAGTAAGCACAGGGTTAATCACAACAATGAGGTTAAGGACCTTTCTCAAGGACCCACACTGGTAATTTCAGTGGACCTGGGATTTTAACCCGCCAACCACCAGATTGCTATCACAACACCCTAACCACTGAGCTACCATGCCCAAGATTGGCGGTTGTGATTACCGCTGCCTCACCGTGCCAAATATGGTATCCTGTATATAATAAATGATTTGAAAGTGTATAGCTTTGTTGAACTGCGACCAATACTAAAATTCAATCAGATCTATGCTATCAGTTTTTAATTACTCACAAAAGGAAAACCACAGTGAACCATTAAATTATTTTATGATACAAGCTCTGTTTGGTTAATTAACACTCATACAGCAAAATTTAAGTTGGGAGTGTACCACATCTTAAAATTAATATCTGTTTTAAAAAAAAGCTTTGAAATGTAGTCAAGTCATAAACCCAAGACCTCCCAACTTGAAGTGTGTGTGTCTTTTTACTGTTTGCAGATCTCCCACTATTTTCTGACTGTTGCTGTATGTGCTGTTTGACCAGCCTTTTTGCATATGTTAAGCCTTGCTGGAGGGGGGAATGGGTACGACATAAAGTGTATTTCCAACTGTAAATTTTAAGCCTTAAGGAAAAAGAAAATTGTTGCACCTCAAAATAATAAAAAAAAAAATTTAATTGTATTTTTTTTACTTTTTACAATTTTGACAATCTTTGTTGTCTCTCTCCAAACCAGACCACTTCTTTTTGAACACTTTAAAAGGGCTTCTACATAGGCACAGTGGTTACAGCTGTCCTAGGTCCTTTTTTGTATGAAGTTTTGTATAGTTTCCAGTCCAAAAACCTATTTTTAAGTGAAATGACAGTATTGAATGGTCTTTGTTAGGGTTTTTTTTTTTAACAATAAATGTTTGTGAGATTTATATATGTTATGTGGTATGATGTCTTAATGCTGGAATGCAACATTTTTTTCCACAAACATAAAATTCATTGTGTAACTGATTCAACTTTTTCTCAGCAGCCCGTTAACATGAGACGACTGCAGATGTGGAGCGGTCTGCTTTTGAAAAGCAATGGCTTTCTCCGTGCCATGGATATCATTGTTGTTTAGTCCAATTGTGAACTCATTAACATTAACAGAGTTTCTTTGTGACCTTAAGGAAAATTACATGCCTACTTTGCAAGTGGTCTTTGCTGGAGGGAAAGTAAAACATAACAATGGCCCCAGTTGTCCTCTGTTTGCACACAATCTGTCCAACTGTGGACTTTTAGGTTGAAGTATTTAGTAATTGTTTGAAAAGCTGTGCCAGCCTGATGAGCATCAGCTATTTTGAAGTCTTCTGAATTTTTTTAATGTTCACTTTATCACTTTTTAATTCACTTGGTGTGAGGATGTTGTAAGGATTTCTTATAACTATCAAACAGAAGATTCAAATTTTGTATTGTTAGTATTGTCATGTAAAAGAACTTTATCGGTAATTAAAAACATTGGTAATTAAAATTTTAAAAGCAGCTACCGGTTATGACGAAATTAATATCAGTCCTTTCATGTGATGTTATATACACAAGCACCTGCTCGTTCTGCACACATTAATAGTGTGCTTACCAGGTGAGCGGCATTATTTGTAGGAAAGTTCACAAATAATAGGTTACACACCCGACAAAGGAACATGATGGCTGTGAGAAAAGTTGTCCATCTTCCCAGGTTCCGAGGTTCAATTCCCCAGCCTATTGTTAGCCAGTGTTCCCAGTAAAGGGACATCTGGCTTGTGTTTGTATGTGTGTGTGTATGTGCTTGTATGAGTGGGGGATGGGGAAGGCTGTTGTAGACAGTCTGTCACCTACACACAGCACTATTAACATCAGTGCATGTCTAACCTGTGATTTCACCCCCCCCCCCCCCCCCCAACACACACAGCTGATGTGTAAATAGGACTTTTGTGGTGATGGAACTCCTGGGGAATTCTGGCATGGACACGATTATAGAGGAAGAGCTGATTACAGAGAAAGAGACAGAACGGTCGTGCCATTTTGTCATTACTGAAATGACAACAAAAGATTGATTCGGGTCATATAGGTTTAAATTTGTCTTGTCATCATAATATAAAATGTCAAATAAATAATTACAGTATTTCATGTACTAATCTTTCACAACATCAGTCTTCCACAATTTGTATTTCTTTCCATTTTACCTGCTGTACATTTCGAATTTGACTAATGTCTACTGGGGGGAGGTGTCATGACAGACATAACTATAGCAGTTTACAGTATTTATAATATCCATATAAAAAAATCCCCAAAAAATTAATAAAATCCACAGTAAAATATTTCTTCGAGACTACGTTACGTAACTAAATTACATCTAAAATTTCTTGATGCTACATACTTTTAGTTTTCAGGTAAAGACACAACACTAAATATCATTTGAGCAAGAAAACATTAAAAATATATTGGATTTTTGATGGAAACAGTTGTGTGAAGACACACCTGGTGCAGCTTTCTGTTTAAGATTTAACCTTCTGATCATCAGCACTGATGATCTCACGGATGCTTAATAAAAATATCATAAAGGTGCTTTGCAATAAAAAGATTAATATCGATGGGCAAAAATGCAACTTAAAGTAAATAAAGAAATACCCATAGAAAGTCCATAGAAATTTAAGTTATTCGTCACTATTTTGTATTTCCATGTTAGTAACAAACCTGCCACAAACCTGATTTTATAAAAAATGAACATGTCACCTTAAGTCATGCTCAATCAAATCTACACTTTTGTGTAATTAATTCAAATCAAATTCACTTTAAATCATCCTCTGCCCTGTTCCCATTCTCAAAGTGTGTATGAGCTAAACATGTATGTGGATAGAAATGACAGACTGTGGAACAAACCCAATTCCACTGCAGACTGTTGTATAATTAACACACTACAAGCACTTCTAATTAACAGATGGATAGACAAACAAGAACTCTTGTTACACAGAATTACCTCAAATAATATGTTACTGTAGTAGATTTGGTGCCATGATGATGAAAGTGCTGCAAAACAAACCTTTAACTTAAAGAGAAACAAAAAAAACTTATAATTAAAATAGATTTAGTTGACACTTTTAGTTGACAGTTCAGTGTAAACTGTTCTTGGTTGGCGTTTTTAACCCTGTTCTTATTTTCCATCCATTATAAAGATCTCAATTTTAAACCGCTTATTGGATTTCACAGTTTTGACACCAGTTGCTCTAACTAATGCAACCCGCTATATTTAGCCAGACATGAGACCAGCACTAAGAGTGCATAGATATGTACACCCCAATGACTAGGCTGGATTTGCATTACAAAACAATAAAATTATGCACAAGGATTTTTTCTTGGTGCTGGTGTTCACATACAAACATACAGTATATAAATCAAGTAAAAATAAGAAAATATATAAATGTAGAATAAACAGCAATAATGTGTATGTGCTTGCGTGCGTGCATGCTTCAGTTATTTTTATGACCTTTACCCTGCCCTGGTCATCACTGTGACATATTTATCACCCATTTAGCACAATAAAACCACAACACAGAGATATATGACATTGCAACTTAACTACATACACTATCAGGGCCATTATGTACTGTGTGCTTCACCACAGTAGAAGCTTCTTCATGAAAAGCTTAAATAACAAAACCCTCTCCTTTTTTGTTGAGGCTTAAGTCCGGGCTCGTTTAAGCCATGCATACAGGCCCACTTAAAAATGTTGAAGGAAACTGTGAGTTACACAAGGCTTAAAAATGGAACATTTTCCAAGTGTCTACATGCATTGAAATATCTGATGTACAATGTGATACAATTGGGTTTTTCAGAGTGAACGCTTGAATGCCGTCATTGCTGTAGAGTGATGTTAAAACATCCAGGACCACCAACAACTCGATGGGAAAGTCACACAAGCTCAGCAAATGAAAGCAAAGCAGGCATGCAAATAATTTGTCCATGACTGAGATGCCAACAACCAAGTCTGGTACAAAATTGGAACGCACTGCAACATTGACTGTGTGGACCATGTATCATTTTCTTGGAACAGATGTTTTAGAATAACCATGATCCATGGCTCTGTGTGTCGGTTCATCAGATGAGTTGTTTATTTAACCCACAGAACTTAACAAACTATATTTAACAACTAACTGGAAAAAAATTATCTATTGGGAATGTGATCCATGACATCACATTCCCATCTTGCAGCTGACTATTTATGTTTTTAACCTTTAGCCTTACTTACCTGGTATGATTCATTCATTCATTCTGCTTTATCCTCTATTAGGGTCGCGAGGGGGTTCCCCATGCCCATCCAGGGAAGAACATTTCGAGTGCTGGGCAGATACACACAGGACAGGGCGCCAATCTATCGCTGGGCACACTAAACAGACACGCACACATACACACATACACACTCTATATGGGGCAATTTGGAGAACTCAATTGACTTGATCCATGTTTTTGGACTGTGGGAGGAAACCAGAAAACCCGGAGGAAACCCACACGGGGAGAACATGATAACTCCACCCAGATGGGGATTGGTATGATTCAGAACATCTTTAAACAACAACTGACACTGCATGTTTGCTCATTCATCCTGTTTGTTCAAACCTGTGCTTTATATATGCTTACACTGTATGAAGGTTGTCAGTCAGCACACAGCCGGGGCTGCTGATGGGGTGTTCACACTACATGTAAAAGGCTCCAGGTTCTGTACAAATTCTTCCTCATGTTAGCCTAAATATTGCCCTTAATATCAAAAGGCTGATAAGGATGTTGTTGATAGAAGTTGATGAGAAAGCAAATAATTCTGCTGACGTGTGCCACGCTGTGCGAAGCTCACAATGCTTGTGAAAAATCAGAAGGTTGAACTAGGCTTGTGGTTAAGGAACCAGCCTTGTGACCTGAAGGTCCCTGCTTTGATTTCCAGCCCTTCTAAGTACCATGGCTGAAGTGCCCTTGAGCAAGGCACCTACGTAACACCAATTGCCCCTGGGTGCCTTGTACAGGCACACTGCCCCAGGCATGTGTGCTCACTTTACTCAGTGTGTGTATATGTGTGTGTTTTCACTTCGTGTATGGGTTAATTGTGGAGGAGATAGATAATAGATAACTAAAAATAGATAACCATCCATCCATTATCTTCCGCTTTATCATCTATTAGGGTCCTGGGGAGAACGTTTCAGGCGTTGGGCAGATACACCCAGGACAGGGTGCCAATCTATCACTGGGCACACACTCACTCACACAAATACACTCTATATGGGAAAATTTGGAGAATTCAATTGACTTGATCCATGTTTTTGGGCTGTGGGAGGAAACCGGAGAACCTGGAGGAAACCCACGCGGACACGGGGAGAACATGGAAACTCCATGCAGATTGGGATTCGAACCGGGAATCCCTAGCGCTGAGAGGCGAACGTGCTAACCACTAAACCACCGTGCCACCCTAAAATAAAAATTTTCTTTCATAAAAATTTTACTGAATGCAGAAATCTGGTCAAACTGCGTAAAGTATCCAGTTTACCTCTACTCATTCATTGTTTTAACCTAGTCATAGAAAAAAAAAACAGACAATAGAGTTGTGTTTGTTTGCTTAGTTTTAAAGGTAATACTGTAAAATCTAGAACATAGACAACAACTAGGCAAGATGGTATAAGACCTGCACCTGTACACACAGCTCTGGATAAGGGCGCCTCATTCAACTGTTGTGTGGGCAAAACCTTAAACAACATGCAATTCTAACTGAATAGAGTGAAATCAGTAGTTTTAACACTTAGTTTAATGCTAAATTAAACATAGACACAGTACGCTGCCTATATATTGGATCCTCAATATTCATTCATTATCTCCCGCTTTATCCTCTATTAGGGTCACGTGGGGTTCCCCATGCCCATCCAGGGGAGAACGTCTTGGGCGCTGGGCAGATAGACCCAGGACAGGGCGCCAATCCATTGCTGGGCACACACTCACTCACACAGACACACTCTATATGGGGCAATTTGGAGAATTCAATTGACTTGATCCATGTTTTTGGACTGTTGGAGGAAACCGGAGAACCCGGAGGAAACCCACGCAGATGGATTCGAACCGGGAATCTCTAGTGCTGAGAGGCAAACGTTCTAACCACTAAGCCACCGTGCCGCCTGCCTCAATATTACCTATTTTAAATGAAGTCTTATAAAGGAAGGTGTCATTAGAATGCACTCAGGTTCCCCCCCATATTCCACGTGGTCAGTAAAACCCTGCATGATCTCAGCTCAAATTGTAAATCAGTTTCCAACTCTGCTCGATCCAAGGCCATGGCAGACAATAGCCCGACTTTCCCAGGACAAACTGAAACCCTGCCCCCTTCACTGACATTTTACCCCCTGTTATCCCCGTCACACCCCCAGGTCAAGGTTTTGCATATTCCACAATACAAGAGTTTTTGACAAACATGGTTGGGATGTATGGAGGGCCTGTAGGGTGCAGTGCAAAAGAACAGAACAATTAAACACTGGTTTTGAGGTCCTCTTTTTTAAAGCAGCGATCCGGTACCAGATTTGGGGTTCCCTAACATCTGCAGTGTGTCATTGCTCCTCTATCCACCGCCCAAATGAGGAGATGTGATCTGCATTGTTCCAGCAACTGCAGCACAATGTCACTAAAGCATATTCCACTGTGCAGCTGGTGGACACACTGCAGGGAGCAGGAATTTTGTAGACTAGGCAATTATGACTGTATACACAATGTATGTATTTCTGAATACACGTATAACACTAGTACTTTCTTTTCCTCCTACAAACAGTGGAGAAAACTTCCACAGGATCCCGAAAAGTAAATATGTGTGATGGTAATCGAAGCAACGGTGTGGGTAGCATAAAAGAACACACACACACACCCACCCACCCCCACACACACCCTTATTTATAAGATAATAAACATGGTGGCACAGTTAGTAGTTCTGTTGGCTTCAAGTAAGTCAAGTGAAGATGCTTATCTGTGCGTCTGTCATACAGTGTACAGGAGACTGGTTCAGGCATTTTTCCTGCCTTTCACCTAGTTATTGTTTAAAAAATGCTCTACCAATACCTGTGATTAATTATTAGTTAGAATAAACAGCTTGGAGAATAAATATATAATACTGTGTATAAAAATAGTATTCGTTTTCTTGTAGTTTTCACTGAAACAGCTTTCAGTGTCTGATTGGGATTCTTACACCTTTTGAAACTTTATAACACTCATTTACGAACGTTTGTGATTAATCGATATCTGTTTAATTACTGAATCAATACCTTTTTGCAGCTTGTTCTCTGACGCTTGTTGATTTTTGGTTGTTTTAGGATAATGACCTTGTAAAGTACATTCGGTCTGATAATCCCAAATTTCTGTATTTAATTTAAAATGTTAATTTTGATAATTTAGCCATGGCAAGTTGCATAAAGCTTGTTCGCGACTCTGTGTTTCCTGATGCAGATGCGGGTTTGTTGATGTGGTTAACGTGCTGATAATGTTGTAGGACTTTCGCCGAGAGACTTCAGAAGAATGTTTCGTTTTCTTCTGGCTTTGTGCAAAGTACTGATGCTTGACTCTTTGTGTTTAAAGAGGCGCTTGTACCGAGACAAAGGGCACAGATGGCTTTTGGTGCACGAGTGTGGGCAGTAACTGGTAAATGGCAGAACACTACAATTTTCTCTTTCTTTTTCTCTCGCACACACAGACACAAATACAGTGTTCATTATTTTTTACTTGTTCACTTATAGTAATTAAGTTAATCTGCATTTAAAGAGAACCAAAAATGTGAAAGCACTGTATTCAAGGATAACAGTTACATACTAGGTTTCAGGATTTTTATATACAAAACAATAACAGCTTGGTAGAAGTTGCTACTGAGTCTATTTGCTAATTTGCTAAGCGAGTCTGCTCACTACACTCTAGTCTAATCTAGATTCCTGGTGTCTCCACCATGGTGACATTACTGACTTTTTTTCACTGCTAAAAGGTAAAACTCTGCTAAAAGCTAAAACACAGCACTTCTGTGATGCAGAGACATTTTCACCTAAGTCACACCTGAAGTCACACCTTTTTAAGCAAGCACTTGCTCTAATCTCGCCTGATCAGCAAGACGCCAGTGTTTGACAAATCTGCAGTTAGGCTAGTTTTTAATTAACCTACTGAATTAACGTGTGTTATTCTCTTACTTGTTGTGGTGGAAAAAAAATCACCTGCCATAAAAAAATGTATGCTCATTTTTTTCAGTTTTTTCCCGTTTTTTTTTTTTTTTATAAAAATAAATTTGTAAAACAGAGCTTAAAGGTTTCTAATAATTCAAAGCTTTTAATATTAGTATTTAGATATTTATATTCATTCATTCATTATCTCCCGCTTTATCCTCTATTAGGATCGCGGTGGGGTTCCCCATGCCCATCCAGGGGAGAACGTCTCGGACGCTGGGCAGATAGACCCAGGACAGGGCGCCAATCCATCGCTGGGCACACACTCACTCACACATACACACTCTATATGGGGCAATTTTTTGAGAATTCAATTGACTTGATCCATGTTTTTGGACTGTGGGAGGAAACCGGAGAACCCGGAGGAAACCCACGCAGACACGGGGAGAACATGGAAACTCCACCCAGATGGGGATTCGAACCGGGAATCCCTAGCGCTGAGAGGCGAACGTGCTAACCACTAAGCCACCGTGCCGCAGATATTTATATTTTTCTTTTAATTTGTGCAATTTCATGCTCAATTAAAGACAGGGCATAAATTTTATGGGTTTGGTCATTTGAAGAGTGGCCCACACACACGGCCCTGACATCAATTTTGTCAGCCTCACACAATCTAATTTTACGAACACATTTCAATGTTTTGAGGATGTACCCTGTTTTGCCTCTAAAGGGAAAGCTCAGTATTAATATCCAAAGTTCTGGAAATAGATCCACAAGCTAACGTAAACACAACGGTCAGGAGTCAACATATTTTCAGCCAAATAATGCACCATGTTGCGTATCTTGGAATAATGCAACTACTAAGGCAGATGGCTAAAATTGAAAAACAGCTTGTTTTATGAGCTTGGTTGGTACTGGCATGTGGCAACAATGTGGTTTGGCAACCCCGTTGTGTATTTACTCTATATGAAAAAAACTACGGAGGAGTGCAACTTCGGAGGGTTGGAGTGAGAATGATTATATTAAAAACTAAAATAATAATAATAATAATAATAATAATAATAAAAAACACATGGGCTCTGTGCTGTCTGGAGGATAGACAAATGCTGATTTATAAAACCCTTATGAAAACTGCCTCTTCAAAAATAATGAAACAGGGTCCACCTTGCAGTGAGACATTGAACTTGCCACAGGGCTCCACAAGAGCTTATGGTGGCAGATTTGGGGGTAAATCCTGTATACAGTATAGTAGAGTACAACAAAACAAAACTAAACCCAAGTAGATAGTGAAAGTAAACTATTGATGGCTGGCTGAAAACAATTTTGAAAATACCTCCTAAGAATTTCCTCTTTTTTTCGTTTTCTTTATTACGTGCAGTATTATAGACAGCTGCCTCCATCTACACCGCTCAGGCGTGGAAAATCGCTAGTGTCATTTTCACACGTTTAATCCTTTTTTAATATCAGGTTGGAGGAAGGGAGGATGGGTGTGAAAGTTTAATGGCTGTAAGGAGGATACGTAAACCCCCCCCAGTTCTGCCTCAAGTCATATACATTCCACCAAAACTGCTTCGGTAGTGTAATGTTTTAGATAACGCTTTAAAAATATTTCAGGTATTTTGAAGATTTTGCAATGTTTCTGACATTTATCTGTACTTACAGTGATAATAGTAAGCAGATAACTCTTTCACTCTTATCTTTTATATCTTTTATATCTTTTCAAAATACACTCCGACTCGTTCACTTCGCTCCAGTGATGATTCCACCTCACAGAGGAGCTAACTCTCACTCTGTGGCGTTCACCACTGCAAAATGGTGGAACAATTTTCCCAACTCTGTCCGTAAGGCAGAATCACTAAACAGTTTTAAGAAACTACTGAAGACGCATCTTTTTAACAAATACATTCATTCATTCATTATCTCCCGCTTTATCCTCTATTAGGGTCGCGGTGGGGTTCCCCATGCCCATCCAGGGGAGAACATCTCGGGCGCTGGGCAGATAGACCCAGGACAGGGCGCCAATCCATCGCTGGGCACACACTCACTCACACAGACACACTCTATATGGGACAATTTTTGAGAATTCAATTGACTTGATCCATGTTTTTGGACTGTGGGAGGAAACCGGAGAACCTGGAGGAAACCCACGCAGACACGAGGAGAACATGGAAACTCCACCCAGATGGGGATTCGAGCCGGGAATCCCTAGCGCTGAGAGGCGAACGTGCTAACCACTAAGCCACCGTGCCGCCATTAACAAATACATGTTGTTAAAAAAAAAGGGGGGGGGGGGCGCATCAAATAACAATCAGGTTTGATGAATTTACAGTGTAGTTGGTTTTCTGCATAACTTCTGACTTGAAATGTTCTCATTTGTAAGTCGCTTTGGATAAAAGCGTCTGCTAAATGACTAAATGTAAATGTAATAGTTCAGGATATTCTTTGATGAATGGATGCTGGGTTTAAAGTTCATTCATTCATTCATTATCATCCACTTAATCCTCGATTAGGGTGGCGGGGGGACAAGGACAGGGCGCCAATCTATCGCTGGGCACACACTCACACACACAGACACACTATTAGGGAATTTTAGAGCATTCATTTAACCTTGAATCCATGTTTATGGACTGTGGGAGGATACCGGAGAACCCGTTGGAAACTGACGTGGACATGGGGAGAACATGGAAACTTCACCCAGATTGGGATTCGAACCTGGATCCCCAGGGCTGAGAGGCGAACGTGCTAACCACTAAGCCACCGTGCCACACCAGGTTTAAAGTCATGTTTATTAAATGTATAAGATTTGTGGAATCTAATTGTATTTATTTAACAAGCTGAATGAAGCTTTGTTGAGCGTAGAAATGTTAAGATGTATAACCGCATGCTTAAAAAAAAATTATTTCTTTCAAAAGGTAATTTTTTTTTTTTTAATATTCTTTAAACTGCAGCTCCAAAGGATACATATTGGTGAAAGATCACATGTACACAGTGGGCTTCCATTACTGTTGTTCTAATACTGCACACTCATTCTTATTCAGAGACTACTAGTATATAGACTGTACACACACACACGTGCATATGCGTGCGTACGCACACACACACACACACACACACACACACACACACACACACACACACACACACACACACACACACACACACACACACACGTGCGTCAGTCATGTATAAATCCACTCTCATGTACAAAGACGTACTGTCTATGTGTCTATGTTCCCCTCACCACACACAAACACACACACACACGCACGTGCGCACACACACACACACTCTCACACAGCATTCATTATCAGAGTTAATGTCCAGAGACAATCTCACATTCACATCTACATCATTTACATTAAACTGTAGAACGTTTCAAGCTTTACAATCGTTCCTCCTACACACACTGGCACCAAACCACCTCCTGGTCTATACGTTCTTACATAAAAAATACAATCGTACTGTTGAATCATCTACTGATGAAGTCACATCATGATGTAAAACGGATGAAAAGTTTTAACATCTAACTGCTAAAGACTGTGCAAAATATGCAAAGTCAAGTTAAACCGTTTAAACAGCACAGTTTCAAAGTTCATAGCTGTCGCGCTTAAAAAATTCATTTGCATGCGGCAGCAAAATTTCTACATAGACTTTTCTACAAAAAGTCTACATAGAGCTGTCCTCATTGTTGGTCAAGATATATATGTGGGATATAATTACATTTATTGTTAATTAAATTGTCCAACCTTCACAAAAAAAAAAAAAAAAAAAACTATCCAGCATTTCGTAATGGTTTATACTGATTTTAATTAACTGAATGGTGGAAAAAATCCTCTGTGTGTAAGTACAGTAGGTAAAATAGATCACTTTATTACTTAAGGGTGGCATGGTGGCTTTTGCACGTTCACCTTTTGGCTCTGGGGTTCCAGGTTTGATTCCCGATCTGGGTGAAGTTTTCATGTTCTCCCTAAGTGGGATTTTTTCTAGGTTCTCTGGTTTCCTTCAAGAGTCCAAAAACATGCAGTGGTCAAAATAAAGCTGCTTTAAATTGCTCTCATATAGGGTATGTGGTGTCTGTCTGTAGGAGTCAGTGATGGATTTGCCCAGCGCCCCAAACATTCTCCCCTTTATGGCCATGAACCCCCCCCCCCCCCCCCCCCCAGCGACCCTAGTATAGTATTAAGCAGATCATATTGAGATGAGACTGAATTAAACTGAGGGTCCTATTTTAGCAATCTTAAGCAAGTCATCAACTATACAACGTGTAGCTCGATTTTTGGCGTGTTGGTGTGTGTTTTCTAACAAACTGCTTTGGATAAAAGCAAAATTTCTACATAGACTTTTCTACAAAAAGTCTACATAGAGCTGTCCTCATTGTTGGTCAAGATATATATGTGGGATATAATTACATTTATTGTTAATTAAATTGTCCAACCTTCACAAAAAAAAAAAAAAAAAAAACTATCCAGCATTTCGTAATGGTTTATACTGATTTTAATTAACTGAATGGTGGAAAAAATCCTCTGTGTGTAAGTACAGTAGGTAAAATAGATCACTTTATTACTTAAGGGTGGCATGGTGGCTTTTGCATGTTCACTTTTTGGCTCTGGGGTTCCAGGTTTGATTCCCTTGATCAGGGTGAAGTCTCCCCTTTATGGCCATGACCCCCCCGCAGCGACCCTAGTATAGTATTAAATGGATCATAATGAGATGAGACTGAATTAAACTGAGGGTCCTATTTTAGCAATCTTAAGCAAGTCATCAACTATACAACGTGTAGCTCGATTTTTGGCGTGTTGGTGTGTGTTTTCTAACAAAGTGCTTTGGATAAAAGTGTCTGCTAAATGACAAATGTAATGTCCTCAGGTAATCTATTTATTATTGATACAAAAGTTTGTATAGCTCCCAAATGACACGGGCTGTGGGTTTGTACACTGCTGCATGTCACATCATGATGTGAAACAGGTGAAAATTTTGAACATCTAATTGTGCATAATATGCAAAGTCAAGTTAAACCGTTTAAACAGCACAGTTTCAAAGTTCATAGCTGTCGCGCTTAAAAAATTCATTTGCATGCGGCAGCAAAATTTCTACATAGACTTTTCTACAAAAAGTCTACATAGAGCTGTCCTCATTGTTGGTCAAGATATATATGTGGGATATAATTACATTTATTGTTAATTAAATTGTCCAACCTTCACAATGTTGAAAAAAAAAAAAACTATCCAGCATTTCGTAATGGTTTATACTGATTTTAATTTAACTGAATGGTGGAAAAAATCCTCTGTGTGTAAGTACAGTAGGCAAAATAGATCACTTTATTACTTAAGGGTGGCATGGTGGCTTTTGCACGTTCACCTTTTGGCTCTGGGGTTCCAGGTTTGATTCCCGATCTGGGTGAAGTTTTCATGTTCTCCCTAAGTGGGATTTTTTCTAGGTTCTCTGGTTTCCTTCAAGAGTCCAAAAACATGCAGTGGTCAAAATAAAGCTGCTTTAAATTGCTCTCATATAGGGTATGTGGTGTCTGTCTGTAGGAGTCAGTGATGGATTTGCCCAGCGCCCCAAACATTCTCCCCTTTATGGCCATGAACCCCCCCCCCAGCGACCCTAGTATAGTATTAAGCAGATCATATTGAGATGAGACTGAATTAAACTGAGGGTCCTATTTTAGCAATCTTAAGCAAGTCATCAACTATACAACGTGTAGCTCGATTTTTGGTGTGTCGGTGTGTGTTTGCTAACAAAGTGCTTTGGATAAAAGTTTCTGCTAAATGACAAATGTAATGTCCTCAGGTAATCTATTTATTATTGATACAAAAGTTTGTATAGCTCCCAAATGAGCACGGGCTGTGGGTTTGTACACTGCAGCATGTCACATCATGATGTGAAACAGGTGAAAATTTTGAACATCTAATTGTGCATAATATGCAAAGTTAAGTTAAACCGTTTAAACAGCACAGTTTCAAAGTTCATAGCTGTCATGCTTAGAAAATTCATTTGCATGCGGCAGCAAAATTTCTACATAGACTTTTCTACAAAAAGTCTACATAGAGCTGTCCTCATTGTTGGTCAAGATATATATGTGGGATATAATTACATTTATTGTTAATTAAATTGTCCAACCTTCACAAAAAAAACTATCCAGCATTTCGTAATGGTTTATACTCATTTTAATTAACTGAATGGTGGAAAAAATTCTCTGTGTGTTAGTACAGTAGGAAAAAAAGGTCACTTTATTACTTAAGGGTGGCATGGTGGCTTTTGCACGTTCACTTTTTGGCTCTGGGGTTCCAGGTTTGATTCCCGATCTGGGTGAAGTTTTCATGTTCTCCCTAAGTGGGATTTTTTCTAGGTTCTCTGGTTTCCTTCAAGAGTCCAAAAACATGCAGTGGTCAAAATAAAGCTGCTTTAAATTGCTCTCATATATGGATCTGGTGTCCAGCTGCCCCAAACATTCTTAGCACCCTTTGCTGGCCATGAACCCCCCCCCCCCCCCCCCAGAAACCCTAGTATAGTATTAAATGGATCATAATGAGATGAGACTGAATTAAACTGAGGGTCCTATTATAGCAAACGTAAGCAAGTCATCAACTATATAACGTGTATTTCGATTTTTGGTGTGTCGGTGTGTGTTTGCTAACAAAGTGCTTTGGATAAAAGTGTCTACTAAATGACAAATGTAATGTCCTCAGGTAATCTATTTATTATTGATACAAAAGTTTGTATAGCTCCCAAATGACACGAGCTGTGGGTTTGTACACTGCTGCAAGTCCACATGTTTGTAACAAGCAGGGTATTCGGGCTAGTGTTGACAGTTCACCAAGATAACAACCAAGGCAACAGTCAGACCTTCATTGCTTTTAGTTAGTGGCGCACTTCTGTTTTGCATAATCAAGTAATCCGTACACCAGAAGTGTACCTGAACACCTCATTCCAAGACCACCACACCCATCGGCATAGATATAGCCACAATAACTGTTGCTATTTAAAAGACGGAGGTGCAAGGCATAAAAAAGACTGTTGGAGAGATGTAAGAAAGCAATGAGCAATGAGACGTACCTTGTGCAGGGTGTACAATACATTTAACCTACATTTTTAAAACAGCTTATAGTCATATGGGCATCACGCTACACCGGTATCCCACCTTCCACTCTTTTCATTAGTCTGATTCATTCATGATTATTAGGGAAACAATAAGCAGCAATCTGCACTTCATTGACTCATTGTGACTGTGTGAATTCAAGCATACGATGCTGTGTGCACTCCATTAAAGTTTTTGTCTCAGGGGTCCATACCTCCTGTATTCCCTCCTTCACTCTGACCCTGCGACCTCTCTCTCAGGCTGGGATAATGTGGGCCTCCTGTCTGGCACCCACAGTACTACCCCCCTTGGAATTTGTATTGTCCCCATTACTATTGTGCCCTGCTATATTGTTATTTACAGAGTCTCAATGGTGGAAATGTGGCACTTGTCACTCCAACACACAAATTCTAACACTAACTCCACTAACACCACTCACTGAGCTAACAGTATGTACAGTACTACTAGACATTCACTTAATATCACAGCTATAAGACTAACAACACCCTGTTTGGGATTGGAAACAACAGGAAAGTCTAGTTTTAGCAGACTTTTTTCACCTGAGATGTTTTGATAAGGACGGCATGGTGGCTTAGTGGTTAGCACGTTCACGCTAGCCTCTCAGTGCTAGGGATTCCCGGTTTGAATCCCATTCTGGGTGGAGTTTCCATGTTCTCCCCGTGTCTGCGTGGGTTCCCTCCGGGTTCCTCCCACAGTCCAAAAACATGGATCAAGTCAATTGAATTCTGAAATTTGCCCCATATAGAGTGTGTTTGTGTGAGTGAGTGTGTGCCCAGCGATGGATTGGCGCCCTGTCCTGGGTCTATCTGCCCAGCGCCCGAGACGTTCTCCCCTGGATGGGCATGGGGAACCCCACCGCGACCCTAATAGAGGATAAAGCGGGAGATAATGAATGAAAAAAGTCAATTGAATTCTCCAAATTGCCCCATATAGAGTGTGTGTGTGAGTGAGTGAGTGAGTGAGTGTGTGCCCAGCGATGGATTGGCGCCCTGTCCTGGGTCTATCTGCCCAGCGCCCGAAACGTTCTCCCCTGGATGGGCATGGGGAACCCCCCCGCGACCCTAATATAGGATAAAGCGGAAGATAATGAATGAATGAATGAATGAATGAATGAATGTTTTGATAAGACAGACGGCTTAGTGGTTAGCACGTTCGCCTCTCAATGCTAGGGATTCTCGGTTTGAATCCCATTCTGGGTGGAGTTTCCATGTTCTCCCCGTGTCCGCGAGGGTTTCCTCCGGGTTCCTTCCACAGTCCAAAAACATGGATCAAGTCAATTGAATTCTCCAAATTCCCCCATATAGAGTGTGTCTGTGTGGGTGAGTGTGTGCCCAGCGATAGATTGGCGCCCTGTCCTGGGTGTATCTGCCCAGCGCCCAAAACGTTCTCCCCTGGATGGGCATGGGGAACCCCCCCGCGACCCTAATAGAGGATAAAAGTGGAAGATAATGAATGAATGAATGAATGTTTTGATAAGACTGTACATACTTGCTTTGGACATACATTTTTCATGGGCTTATGTTGCTTTAACATTTGGCATTGGCTTTGTACTTGTTTATTCTGCACAATGACAATAAAGTTTAATCAAATCGAATTTTACACTCTTTGCTTTCACTAACATCTTGAGAATTTGTGGCTGGTTCCGTACAGTTTGCCAGGCGATGGTGTGAGGGAGACCGAAATCCCCGACTCACAATCGATTGAACAATTTGCTTAAGTGGTGTTGATGTCAGGGCTCAATGTTCTTCAGATTTATAAAACCACATCATTCTGGACGTTTTTGGTACTCAGGAGCTCAAACCAGTCCGCCAATGTTCACATCAAAAAGATAATCATCCACACCATCTGCAGGTTTAACCCTTCACTTAAACCTCAGGATATGGCTTAAATACTGGAAGAAACAGAAAAGTGATGACATACAGCATCAGTTATAATTTGGACACACCCCCTTCTTGCTCCATTGTCTATTTCCTCCACTTACATTTGGTCACTTAGCAGACACATTTATCCAAATGTGTGCCCAGCGATGGATTGGCGCCCTGTCCTGGGTGGATCTGCCCAGCGCCCAAGACGTTCTCCCCTGGATGGGCATGGGGAACCCCACCACAACCCTAATAGAGGATGAAGCGGGAGATAATGAATGAATGAATAAAACTCCTCTTTTTAAAATGTTTTTTGAGACATTAAAAATAAACAGGGTGGCACGGTGGCTTTGTGGTTAGCACGTTCGCCTCTCAGCGCTAGGGATTCCCGGTTCGAATCCCCATCTGGGTGGAGTCTCCATGTTCTCCCCATGTCTGCGTGGGTTTCCTCCGGGTTCTCCGGTTTCCTCCCACAGTCCAAAAACGATGGATCAAGTCAATTGAATTCTTAAAAATTGCCCCATATAGTGTGTTGTGTGAGTGAGTGTGTGCCCAGCGATGGATTGGCGCCCTGTCCTGGGTCTATCTGCCCAGCGCCCGAGACGTTCTCCCCTGGATGGGCATGGGGAACCCCACCGCTACACTAATAGAGGATAAAGCGGGAGATAATGGATGAATGAATGAACTTACAAAGGGAGCACAGGTTAACCACAGCATCATTGGAGAGATGAGGGTTAAGGTTCCCCATTGATAGACTGTGTACATCTGTTTTTTGTGTGAGGTGAGTGATGTGGCGTATTGTTTTCCAGTGATAGATTAGGCGCCCTTTCCTGGGTGGAAGTATCTGCCCAGCACCCAAAATTGTTCCCCTGTCCTGGGTGTATCTGCCCAGCACCCAAAACGTTCTCCCCTGGATGGGCATGGGGAACCCCACCACGACCCTAATATAGGATACAGTGGAAGATAATGGATGGATGGATATTTGGAGAGCCATAATGTTCACCACAAATAGTCAGATTTCCACGTATTAGGACAAAATAGTCAGCATGGTGGATCTAAATGTTATCAGTTGAGGCTTAAGGTCAGTGTGACATGCAGAATGGACAGACTCACTGTTCCTGTTAAAAAGACAAGGAGAGAACGAGGAGAGCTGCCCATGCTCACACTGTGTGATAACACTCCTGCGTCTTCTACATTCCACTGCCAGGTTAGAGATCATTGCTGATAAGAATAAATGTAGTCGGTAAGATCGTACACTACTCTGCAAAAAATCTATGCAAAACATTCATTCATTAATTATATCCCGCTTTATCCTCTACTAGGGTCACGGTGGGGTTCCCCATGCCCATCCAGGGGAGAACGTCTCGGGTGCTGGGCAGATAGACCCAGGACAGGGCGCCAATCCATCGCTGGGCACACACTCACTCACACAGACACACTCTATATGGGGCAATTTTGAGAATTCAATTGACTTGATCCATGTTTTTGGACTGTGGGAGGAAACCGGAGAACCTGGAGGAAACCCACGCAGACACGGGGAGAACATGGAAACTCCACCCAGATGGGGATTCGAACCGGGAATCCCTAGCGCTGAGAGGCGAACGTGCTAACCACTAAGCCACCGTGTCGCCCTATGCAAAACAAATATGAAAAAAAACAAAAAACAAATCAAGAAAAATAAAATGGACATGAATAAAGTTGGCGTCACGGTGGCTTAGTGGTTAGCACGTTCGCCTCTCAGCGCTCGGGATTCCCGGTTCGAATCCCCATCTGGGTGGAGTTTCCATGTTCTCCCCGTGTCCGCGTGGGTTTCCTCCGGGTTCTCCGGTTTCCTCCCACAGTCCAAAAACATGGATCAAGTCAATTGAGTTCTCCAAATTGCCCCATATAGAGTGTGTCTGTGTGAGTGAGTGTGTGCCCAGCGATGGATTGGCGCCCTGTCCTGGGTCTATCTGCCCAGCGCCCAAAACGTTCTCCCCTGGATGGGCATGGGGAACCCCACCGCGACCCTAATAGAGGATAAAGCGGGAGATAATGAATGTATGAATAAAGTTAAATTATCTGCAAATATAGCGAGAAAATTTATCTTTAAGATTACTTAAAGTAAGAAGCAAAAGCAAAATAGATTTTTTTTTGTTTATAATAACTTATTCTCGCATTGATAGGGATTTTCCTGAAGATTGTGAGAACTTTGTCACAGTAACTCATACAATCATTGGAACTTTCTGTACAAACACTTATTGTGACTATTCCCCCGTTGAGTTCCATGTATTTTGCCTTTCTTCAGGTTTGTAGGGGGTGGCAGCTCAGTGGTTTATGTGTTAGGCTATCAATGTGAAGGTTGTGGGTTCAAATCACAATTTCACTGAAGCTACTAATGTGGATCCTTGTGAAGGACCCCTAACCCTCCTTGCTCCAGAGGGGCAGCATCATGGCTGACTCGGTTGCCTTGGTTAAAAACATATTCTTTGACCAAAATGTGTATGAAATAGTTAAGTTCCTATCCCTTACCTTTCTGTTGTCTTTAGTTCCTCATAATGTGTGTACGTCCAAACAAGTATTAAATTAGTTCAAATCCTTACACGAGGCGAACGGGCTTAGTGGTTAGCATGTTCTCCTCTCAGCACTAGGGATTCCCGGTTCGAATCCCCATCTGGGTGGAGTTTTCATGTTCTCCCCGTGTCCGCGTGGGTTTCCTCCGGGTTCTCCGGTTTCCTCCCACAGTCCATTAACATGGATCAAGTCAATTGAGTTCTCCAAATTGCCCCATATAGAGTATGTATGTGTGCGTGAGTGTGTACCCAGCGATAGATTGGCACCCTGTCCAGACGTTCTCCCCTGGATGGGTATGGGGAACCCCACCACGACCCTAATATAGGATAGAGCGGAAGATAATGAATGGATGGATGAAATCCTTACACGTGTTAATCTTCATTAAAGTTCTAAAATGGTATTATCCTAGTTGCACCGAAGACTAAAAATATTAGGACATGCCGTTTAATAAATTAATTCAGGGTTTTTTTAAGCATCAGGTGTGTAAAGTCAGGAAAGAGGGATTGAACACTGCTTGTAAATCTGAAGTGGAGTGTGGAGATCAGGCCAGGTGAAAAGGTGCACCTGCAGGTCGTGTGTGCAGGAAAATAAAGGGAGTGTCAGCTGCTGAGTGACAGAGCGACCTATAGACAATACAGACAAATAAAACCATTCAAACCTCAGCGGTCCTCAGGAAGTTCTTCATCCCAAACCCTGCAGGCATGCAGCGGAACCAGAGCAGGTTTTCCTAAAGGCAGGTTGATGTTGATCATGTTGATGTTGCTGCTGAAAGGCTGGAACAAATTGACACGAATTAAAAACGACTAGATGAAGCGGCACGGTGTCTTAGTGGTTAGCACGTTCGCCTCTCAGCGCTAGGGATTCCCGGTTCGAATCCCCATCTGGGTGGAGTTTCCATGTTCTCCCCGTGTCTGCGTGGATTTCCTCCGGGTTCTCCGGTTTCCTCCCACAGTCCAAAAACATGGATCAAGTCAATTGAATTCTCAAAATTGCCCCATATAGTGTGTGTGTGAGTGAGTGTGTGCCCAGCGATGGATTGGCACCCTGTCCTGGGTCTATCTGCCCAGCGCCCGAGATGTTCTCCCCTGGATGGGCATGGGGAACCCCACCGCGACCCTAATAGAGGATAAAGCGGGAGATAATGAATGAATAGATGAAGCGGCACGGTGGCTTAGTGGTTAGCACGTTCGCCTCTCAGCGCTAGGGATTCCCGGTTCGAATCCCCATCTGGGTGGAGTTTCCACGTTCTCCCCGTGTCTGCGTGGGTTTTCTCCGGGTTCTCCGGTTTCCTCCCACAGTCCAAAAACATGGATCAAGTCAATTGAATTCTCAAATATTGCCCCATATAGAGTGTGTCTGTGTGAGTGAGTGTGTGCCCAGCGATGGATTGCCGCCCTGTCCTGGGTCTATCTGCCCAGCGCCAGAGACGTTCTCCCCTGGATGGGCATGGGGAACCCCACCGCGACCCTAATAGTGGATAAAGCGGGAGATAATGAATGAATGAATAGATGACTAGATGAGTTTGACGACTTGGGTCACAGAGCAGAAACCTCACTGCATAAATGTAGGAAAACCTCTAGAAGTCACTGTATGTGAACAGTTTGTTGTGAGATCTAGAACTCCAAATTAAAGATAATGAAAATAAGTAACTATATCACCAACATCCAGAAATACCGACATCTTTTTTGGGCCGACGCTTATTTAAAACCTCTTGAGGCAAAGTGGAAAACTCTTGTCAGATGAATCAAAATGTATAATTTTTTAGAAATTACATGTCTTACCTCATGGACTGAAAAGGAAAGAGACTATCCAGCTAATCAGGACAGTTTTAAGGGAGGTTTGAACACAGTATGCCAACATTGGAAAATGTTGCATGGCTATTTTAAGGAATATTGAAAACCCACATCATTAAGAGCTGCACCAATGTCTTAAAATAGGTTTTTATTTGTGAATGTACATCGATTAGCAATACAACGTAAAGCGAGTTTATTAGATACAATTTCTATATGCATGTTCGTCACAGGTCACGAAATTTGGCTCGTGCACGCCAAAGCAGAAATACAGAGCTGAAACCTACAAAGAAAAAGCATTAGGTTTTTAATACACAAAAATGTGCAAACAGTCAAGAAATGTGATGTAACCTTTGTAAGTCGGTTAACAATGAAGTGTAAATCTATGTAAACTAAAAAAAAAAAAAAAAGCACACAATATAAAGTCAAATAAAATAAAAGGGTTTGCAATGAAACCATACGATTGCTGCGACACAAAATGTGCGAGCTCTTGTATCTGTGGTTCCAGCTACCCTTGGCATTGCGTAAGCTTTGCACTATTTACAATTAAGAGATGCACTAATCTCCACATTCACTTCACATTGCTCGCTGGGATTCATCACATCCAGACCTCTATTTATCTGCTTTACACTAATGGGACTTTGGCAAGATCAGTTTAGAGAAGCCAAACATACATCTTGTATGCAAATATCATCGTAATGTGAACATTTAAAACACACACATCTAACTCACAGCCAAACTTTCTGAATCGCAACCAAACCAACTCTTAGCATTGAACTATATTTCTGAACTCTGAACATGTAGCTTGAGTAGTAAATACTATTTCGTCCCACTGCAGCGCTAAAAAAGTTTAAAGAAATAAGCGTAAGGCAGATCAATGCTGTTAGACTATGCTTCACTACAATGTGGAAAACAAACATTCAGCAAAACCCCACAATTCTTTAGATGCTGTCTGGGTTCAAACGTTTGGCCGAAGCAATTTGAGAAAATGTACAATACACCAATACAATTCTCTCCCATTCATCTGAATAAAACATTGTTAATATTTTAGAAACAAACATTGACAAAATGTCAAATTTAGGTTTAAAACGTGACTTTTGTTCCTTGTTGTACTCAACTTGTGTTTCCACGTTGACCACCGTTACATTTCTTATTAATAATTTAAAGTACTGCTGAGATGTTAGATTCATCACTGAAAAAAATGTGTAATGAAATTAATTGCATGACCAAAGTATGTGAACACCCCTGTGATTTAAACTCACTGGAACAGCAAAGACATTTCAGTCCACATGTTGGATCTGTTTATACACTTTGCATTGTGTACACAGTAATTGTGATTTTTAGAAGCGTATGAGGAATTAAATCAAAATAGAAAAAGTCATGAAGCAAACAGACCTCCATTTCTCTCCTCTATTTCTTTCTATTACTTTCAATGTCCAACTATCGAAACTCAGTTTGTATAGAAGTTATATTTGACTAAAAGTGCAGCACAAAAATAAACCACTACTTCACATCTCCAGTTTCATTTGTTTTATATAATATATATTTATATAGAAATGAGGTTTAGTATAGTTATACAGCTGATTGTATAGTAATAAAATGCAGACCAGCAAAAAATAAATTCTCAAGCATGCTTACACATATTCTCTGTAAAAACAGTAAAAATTTCACCAATTTCACTAAAAAAAGCATGAGATTAAACGTCACTAAAACGTGATTGCTTTTGTCCAGATTTTAAGAATGGATGAAAGATAAAATTCTTTATTAAACTAGAAATGACACCAAAACTTTTGCACCTACATGGCTCACTTGGCCTATTCCCAAAAAACAGAATTTGGAGATTTGTTAATTCTAAATACAAAAGCTTTACTCATTACAATGACCACGAATAAATCAGGCACACTAAAAATACCTGAACAATTTGTTTACTTCTTAAAATTAACCTAGTAACAAAGTTTGATTGTGTTTTTAAATGCATCAACACAAGGAAATTGTTTTAAATGAATGAAGCCACTGGAAAAAAAAAAAAACACTAAAACTGGCAAATAGTCTAAAGGCTCAAAGTCTTATTTAAAAGAAAAAGTGGTTTAACAGTTAGTTGCTGTAACTAAAATACATTTTGCTGTTACACCAACTACTTATTTTACAAGAACAAGGCTAATTCAAATTTTCCATTCCCCAAAACATGTGCCAGAGTATGTTAAAAACTTAAAATCTAAAACAGGACTATAAAGGACAGGCGGTGTGTATGTCTGTATGTTTATGCCTCCACTTTCTCTTTTTTCTTGTTTTTCTTTAAAAACGATGGCGTTCGGAACTTCTTTTTCTTCTTGCCAGGTGATTTGGAGGGCGAGCTGTCGGGCGACAGAACCTCCTCAATTTTCTCCAAGCTGGTTATCTCCAGACTGTCCACTTGCTTCAGCAGCTCATCCTCATCATGTGTTCCTTTCCCATTCAGCATGAGATTTGTGTGATTCTCTGCAGGAGAAATTAAAATGAAAGGCATAATTAAAAAGGATGTAACATGAAATAGAACGCCCTTCTAAAGACACTGCACACTCAGTCAGTTACCATGATCTCTCTGTATAAAGTAAAATGCAATGGAAATGAATACAAATGTCTTAACATTAAAAAGCTTACATCTCAAATCTCTAATGATTCAATATAACTATACTCGCTAAATTCTAACATTAATAATATAACTTGAGAAAGTTTAGTCTAACTATGAGTGGTTAAGATTCTGAAAATGTTTAGACATTCCTTAAAAAATTGTTTTTGTTTATCCGAGTTAATAAATTAACAAAACAGAAAGAAAACATACCTAATTGTACATTTCTACACATCCATTACATTGCCTTAACCTTGGAGTTGTTTCTTTACTAAAGGCATCTTTTTTTTTTTTGAGCTGTTCAAAAGTATCACTTGTATTTAGGAACACACCAAACTATTAAACTGACCAGTCAGCAGATTATTGTTGTCTATCCAATTATATATATATATATATATATATATATATATATATATATATATATATATATATATATATATATATACATACACACACACACACACACACACACGTGTGGCACGGTGGCTTAGTGGTTAGCACGTTCACCTCTCAGCGCTAGTTTGAATCCCCATCTGGGTGGAGTTTCCATGTTCTCCCCGTGTCTGCGTGGGTTTCCTCCGGGTTCTCCGGTTTCCTCCCACAGTCCAAAAACATGGATCAAGTCAATTGAATTCTCAAAATTGCCCCATATAGAGTGTGTCTGTGTGAGTGAGTGTGTGCCCAGCGATAGATTGGCGCCCTGTCCTGGGTCTATCTGCCCAGCGCCCGAGACGTTCTCCCCTGGATGGGCATGGGGAACCCCACCACGACCCTAATAGAGAATAAAGCGGGAGATAATGAATATTATATATATATATATATATATATATATATATTAAAAAAAACACACACATATACATATGAGTATCATCTTCCAGACTCCATTAACGTTTAAGAGTCCCATAGGCTGCAGTAGTTAATCCAGCAAGAAAAAAATGATAATTTCAACATGCTTAAAATCAATATGCTTTAAAAAATTCACTAAGTCAATTTAATGTGTGTTATTCACATAGACAATTATTATCTTAGGAGCCATCTCAAATAACTGCACATCAGACTTTGTATTAAAACGTTTGTTCCGGTTCCTTTTCCCTCATTTCCATACCATTTATGACTTCTAATTTACTTATTTATGAATAATAAGGTTTGTGCCAGTAAAGTCAGACCCCACTGAATGCTGAATCCTGCAACTCCAGGACAAGACGGTGTCTACATTTCTATTTAAGATAATTTAGGGCTCTGTCTTGTTCTCTGGATCTGGGTTGTACCTTCTTGAGCAGGTGTATGTAGCGGTGACTGTGAGACTGATGGTGAGAGTGTAGAAGCATCGTCAGATGTTAGCTGATCCAGTTCTTCTTCTGCAGGAGCAGGTCAACGTGGATTAGTGCCACACACACATGCACACACAGAGGGTTAGAGAGATTCTTTTTTAAAAAAGATCATTCATGTTATTACAGCACTGTTAATGTGAATCAGTAAGCATTCATGTTCATATACTATAGTGTGATTCATGCAACACTGGAGATTAGAATTAACACAGCAGTTGTGAGGAGCATTAAAAAACCTGGCTTCAGTCATGAAAGACAGGTATTAATAAAAAATCTTAAACTAAAGTAAGCATGAGAAAGATTTAAAAATATTATAGACATGTTATTTTGGCTGTTCTCAGCCAAAGAAATGGAAGTTTGATACGCAACACAATCAGAATTAAGAGTATGTACTGAAATATTACTAAAGTCATGGAAATGCAGCAACATTTAAAAGCACTGAGATGTGGAAGCAAAGGAATAGATGCCAGGAAGATTTTCAAACATCAGATAAGCCAAAATCTTACGTCACGGCAGTGATCTTACAGTTTAAAATGGTTACAGAATGTAATCAGCTTTTGTCTGCATTTTGTGAAAGCCAATTGTTGCAAAACAATGCACAGTTAGGTGTGTCAGTGTGCATGCAGTGTGTTAATCACCCAATACTAAATCAGTGTCCTAACACAACCACTGTCATTACCAAGTCAACCTGCATAACTGTAGCTTTAAAAATTTCAGAGATGTAAGCTGTTTCCACAAAAACAAGAGCAAAAAAAAATTCCTTTGACAAACCAGCAGCAAGACACTCCCTGTAACTTTGGCACTAAACAGGGATAAATATAAATTGTATATGCAGGTGGATTCAGCAAACCTCCAGAATAAAGTCCCTTAAGAAGCATTTTAAAGAACGTAATAATTTTAATTCTAAGTAACAAATAAAATGTTAGTTTTATATAGCTTTATTAATGTATTTTAATTTAGCCAAAGCGACTGACAAATATCCCAACTTAGCTCGGGTCAGAACACAGCCCTTCTAAAGCTATAAGGGTGAAGGGCCTTGCTCAAGGACCAACTTTGGTAACTTCAATCCTTGACCTTCAGATTGCTGGCTCATCTCATACCCTAACCACTAAGCTATGGCTCCCATTGGTGACACATTATGGGTTTGTAACATGAAGACAGAAAAAAACCCACTGATCTAATATGGAAGTGAAGAAATTTAACATGGAATCTCTTTAAATTAAATAATAAAAGGAAGAAAAGCTGACACGAAACCACACTGGATTAGTCAGACATGTATCAGACAGATCAGCAGTAAAGAATTTAGACCAACAGCACGTGTTACATTTACAGGAATTTGTGTGACATCTAATAAATATCATTTATCTTACTACCAGTTTTCATTTCTAATTTACCTTAAAATGCTTAGAGCGTCAGACATACTCTAATACTGTAACCATTTTGTAATGAACTGACTGGTTATGTCTTTAGAATAGGAATCATACTGCAATATGAAAAATCATAATACAAAAAATGTAAATAAATAAACAACTTTTTAAGAAATATTGTGGTGCCAACAAAATAATCACACAATGTTTGGCATGAGGATGACTACAAACTGTCCTCTATAGCTTGACGGTGTGTGTGTGTATAAGAGAGAGACTGTAGTGTTTGAAATTGTGTACCATCCAGATTGTGCTGTTGGTGTTCTTGACCTTCCTGCTCGAGCAGCTCGCTGAACGGGTTTGGTGGTAGTGGCTCAGCCTGGTCCTCATCTCCACCCATATATGGCTGTAAGAGCACAAAAACAAATGAATTTACAATACAACACCCCAGATAAACGAAACGGATTCTAAAAACACGTTCACCACAGGAAAAACAGGAGCAGTGGCTCAGTCATGCAGCTGTTAAACTGACTCACCACCAAACCTGTCACATGTGATCAGTGCAAAACTTATGAAAAATGCACTACAATAGACATAAAATACACAAATGTTGAGAACATGCTTATCATGCACACGCAGCCTTCTGTCAGGAATTACTGAAACTGGCTTCTTTAATACAATAAAACACAAACTTGTGTAACATTTTGTTTGGTTTCAGTAGGACACAGAGTTTAAAGATTCATTCAGTCCCACGCACCTGTGTGTGTGTATATATTTATATTTAAAAATATATATATAAAAAGTAAGAAAGCACACACATTGTCAGCATCTAGTGGCGAGAGTAAAAATGACAACTATTAGCCCTAAACAAAATGGAGGAATTGTTGTCCGAAGTTGACGCTAATGCAGTGCTTCTCAAATAGTGGGGCCTGGGGGGGCGCATAACAAGAAATCACAGAGCAAGTGATATTAAGTGTACTGAACAAACCCTCAAAAGACAACACGGAAAAATATTTAAGAGAGATGAGGAGAGAAAGACGGAGAGAGACGAAGATAACGAGAGCAACAAAAGTCAACCGAAAGTTAAAACGAGGAAAGTGTATGTAGCGCTTGGCTTCACTGTAAATAAGGTGGGAGACGAAGAAAGACCAGCGTGTCTTCTGTGTCTTTAAATGTTGGCAGCGGACAGCGTGAAATAATTGAAGGCGTCACTTAAAGACATTACACCCCAATCACGCTGATAACCGCTTGAGTTTTTAATCGTAAACGTGACGCGTACAGCAAGCAATTATAACTCTTTATGAAAACTACTGCAGAAAAGCTGTGCGCTGCAGAACGGGCGCGTTTGAGACATTAGTTCTGATTTCCTTATTTTGATTAAAAAAAAAAAAAAAACAGCACAAATTGTTGTATTGATTTTTGTTTTGTAGGTTAAAGTGTTAATAAATTGAGCTCCTCATTTCATTTTTCAGTATCAAATGCAGTCAGTTCAAAAATGTTTCTAGTTTAAATAAGGATTTCATTCGTTTCTGTTACAAACTAAAAAACAAAGTTAATACAATTATTCTTTGTTCTAAGTTGATCTAAATTTATTTCTTTTTTGTTTTCTTTATCTTTAATAAGGAGACATTGAGGTGTACTTATAACAAATTTATAGACAAATCATACTACAGTGGGATTTTAAAAATACTTTTTCATCCCATTGTGTCATGTACAGGGGGGGGGGGGGGGTGAGTGTGCGTGTGTGTGGGGGGCGCAAAAAGTTTTCTTCTGCCTAGGGGGGGCTTAACAGAAAATAATTGAGAATCACTGCGCTAATGAAAATAGAAACATCATGATTTATAATTACAGATGATTAGACTCAAAACCATAATCAGAATTGTTATAAATTTTTACTGTTATTTTATTCTAAATTCAACACACTAAAGCTTTAACTCATACATCTTTTGCTTGAAGTGATTTAAATTTAAGTCAACAAACTTAATAAGTGATTGGGCAGCATTTTGTGGTTACCACGTTTGCCTCACAGCACTGGGGATTCCCGGTTCAAATCCCATCTGGGTGGAGTTTTCATGTTTTCCCCGTGTCTGCGTGAGACTCCGCCAGGTTCTCCGGTTTCCTCCCACAGTCTCAAAAACATGGATTTAAGGTGAATCGGCTGCTCTAAATTGTCCCTATAGTCCGTGTGTCCCCGGCCCGGTAGAGGGTGAGGACTGTGTCAGGAAGGGCATCCAGCGTAAAACACTAGCCAAGTCTTAAATGCGAGTTCACCACTGTGGCGACCCACGAACAATAAAGCGTAAAAACGCCAAAAGAAGAAGAAAACTCCATAATTGATCATGCAGAGCAATTTTAGTTATATCAGGTTCTTAAATTCAATTTCAAATTATGTTGAATATAGATTTTCTCTTTTTAATAAACACGTAATTTCCTCAGTTTTAGCAATTCCTGGTTTAGATGCTGAAATCAAATAAGACAAAATGATCACAAAATCTGTAGAAAGAGGGAGCACAAAGCAGTTAAGCATTACCTTTGCACAAAGCTGCTCCTTTAAAGCAAAACGCAGGCGTTAAATGAGTTTAAACATTCTGCTGCACTGCTTACAAATCAGCAAACTGCAAAGCTCAACATGCAAAAAGTACTTTGAGTTTTTATTTATATGTGTCTTAATATTACCAGCTATGATTTTTTAAACCAAAAACAGACAAATAACTATAAAAACATTTTCATCGTGTGATCTGTGGTATTTCTGCATTGCAAACACAATTCACATTGTTTCTGTAGCTTGCCATATTGAAGTTTTGTTGCTTGGCGACACCTAGTGGCTCTCATTAACACTGCATTAACCTTTTTTCTTTTTTGCAGATAAAATTTAGAGGACTGCACTGCACGTAGAAGACCTTAAAAGTTAGGCATTTCTTACTGGGGGTCTCTCTACTACAATACCAGCCAGGACTTGAGACTGAGGGCCGGCGGTCATCATGTCAAAGCGGTTCTGCTCTCTGATCTGGAAAAAAAAATAGTAGTATTAGGGGTAAGCTGCAATATTCGCTGATTCGACGATTCGATTCGGAGAACTATGTCGAACCTCATAGTCGAACCTCATAGTCGAATGTACCATTTTGATCACATGGGGGTGTCCAAGGCTGCCGCTAAGCATTAGTTTTTACATGAAATGTCTTTGTTTTCGTTATATATATAGCCTTTTGTCAAATAAAATCATTCTAATTTCTGTTAATATTTTTTTTAAATGATGTGTGCGCTTTAATAATAGGCTACTCATTAATAAAGCACCCCCTGCAGTTAGTTGCACATTCCAAATGAGCAGAAAAACAAGTAAAATATATTAAAAAAATATTTTTTAAAAACCACGCTTATAGCGCCATCTTGTGGTGAAATTTTAACTGATTCGTATCAGTTGACTAGGGAAAATCGCTGTTCGACTCCTTAGTTGAAGACACCCCTAAATAGTATAGTATAGTATATATATAGTGAGTGTAGTATTAGTGAGTGTAGAAAATTATGAGTAGGTGTAGAAGAGGGAGAGAAAGCACATTACATTATTTATTGTTTGTTTGTTTGTGTTTAGCGCCGTATCAGCACGCTGGGGCTATTTATTCGGCGGTACATAGGTTGTGTTTCTATTCTATCTTGGTAAGGGCTATATCTGGTCCTTCAAATGTAGATGTGTCAGGTAGTTTAGTATTTTTCTTGGTTCTATAGTCTTGAGTGGGTTTTGGTATTGTTGGCTGTGAAGTATTTCAGTCTTTCTGGTTGTAGTGTTGGGCAGTCCATCAGTATGTGTCTTATTGTAAGTGTGGCTTTATATAGGTGGCAGGTAGGTGCGACTTTTTTTTTTTTTTTTTAAGGATTTTCATTATTTATTGACAGAAACATACTTTATTTCTTTTTTGCAGAACTTCACTGGGGTTGGTGTTCAGAGGGACAAACTGGTTTGGGTCCTCTATGCGGATTGGCGTGCCACTGGTGTTACCACTCTCCTCCGACCTCATCCACTGGGACAGCAAGAGAAAAACAGATACAGTTAGAAGTATTTAGATGAAAGTCCATCTGTGCCACCTGCTCCAGTATAGGGAATTAATAATCCTCAAGGAAGCTGCAAGACCCAATACTATAAAATGCCAGAGCAAAGTGGAAATGTTTACACCAACATGAACCTACCATTGTCCTAATACGACCATTCTCCTCGGCTCCTGCACCCTCTGCCACATTGATCTTGGTGTAGCAGTTGGGAGAGTTGAGCCAGCGTGTTTTCTCTCGTTGCTGTCTCTGTTGCAGGAGACGCAGTTGCAGGCGGGAGGCATCGCCCACATCATCCAATGAGAAAGCAGTTACTGTGGCAGGTATCTCCACTTCACTCTTGTGTCGTGGCTTGTCCCGCACCACTGGGTGGCGATAGGTATAACCAGTTCTGTAACCCTGTACAGAAAAAGAAAAGGGGTCATCTGCCTTGACATTATGGGATGAACAGGAAGACATGAAGTTAAACTCTTGGAAAGTTTAATGTTGTCAATGTTACACACAAATATTAAAGAGTAATGTCCTAACCTCTAATGTGATAAAGTTTTATTTAAGCACATCTGATCTTTTATTCCATCATTTAATCCAGAGCATTTCCCTCTCTGATGTTTGGTGGTCTGAGCTCACACTACTGATGGATAGAACTGCATTTCCATGACAAACTTATCAAATGGTTTGGAACCGAACCGATTTCTGCATACCATGTTATCAAGCATCCTCATTAGAGACTCGAACTCCATTTCTCCTATTTTCCACTTGCAGTCAGAGCCCATGTTGATTCCGGCTTCTGCTACACCCTGTGTCCTGCTTTTGTATTCCTTCATATCCAACACGATCAGGTTCTCCAGCCCCCCTGCAGATGCGAATGCATTCACCTACACACAAACATACACAGACACAGCTTATAGGATGAAAAAAAGCTGAGGTATAATAGAAGAAAAATTCAATGGACTTAAATGACAAGAACTGGAATTAATAGATGTCTACATCTAACGAAAAGTTTCCGCATAATTTGTTATGGCCGCATGGCGCACACACACACATCCACAGTTAACTAAACACACACCCATTTCAAAATCTGCACCCAACAGGTTAGTTTAAACAAAAACATTTAGTTAATAGATTTTATTTGTAACGCACTTTTCATTATGTAAAATCTCTAAGTGCCACAATAATGGCAAACATCCAACACTAAAAATCATTAAATATTATGCATGTATCAATGCATCAACAAATAAGTTGCATATAAAAGTAGCATATAGATACTTATGCATGACTAAAGCCTACATTCATTGACCACAGATCATAGTACAAATAAAAAAAAGTAAGTTTAAACCTACTTTTTTAAAACTTTTTAAACCCTTTTCAATTTTGCCAAAGATGGGTTTAAAGACTTTTGTTCTAACTGTAACTTGGAGACATTTTAAACATTTCATTTTTCAGCCAGCTCACAGTGCATAAAAACTAGTTGTCAACACAACTCTTTAGCAATATAAATACATTGACCCCATAAAACATACACACGCCAGAACGGGATCCTCTTAGCAGCTACCCAATAGTAATTCTATACATTACCATTTATTCACCACAACATAACCTAAAACACCCCCCACAAACACACACACTCGGGAAGAGAAATCAATTATATAAACAGTTATTAATAATAAGCCTAAATTAAATTAAAGAAAGCACACACCAATGTGCTCCTACAAACCTGGATCTCACACGCATATTGAGCAGTGTAAATGTTGAGAAAAGCTTCTTCTATAGTTTCTCCTAAAGCCACTACACCATGATTTCTCAGAACCAGCACCTGTACCAAACACACACACAAAAAGATAGACAAAAGATAATAAACACCTGAACAGAATTTTTATGCTATATTTATGTGATAATTCAAAACTCTTCTTAAATCTGAAGATAACCATTTATTTAATTGCTTAAAGTTAAAACCTTCACAAACACTATGTTTGGAGCACTTGTAGCTGTACCTTGGCCGAGGGGCCGAGTGCTTTCTGGAGCTCTGCCCTCTCCTCGGTGTCATCCAGGCTGCCATTGTAGTTAAAGTAAGCAATGTCTCCAAGGATCAGTGCCTCTTGAGAGATGGGCAGCAGGCCACATTTCATCGATGACACCTATGTGCAGAGTTTACACACTTGAAAACCACATTTCTCATAATGCTTTAAAGTAAGAGCGCAGAACAAACAAGATAGGACTCACAGCAGCAGCAGCAGGGGTGTGCAGGTGGACGACACAGCGTACATCGGGTCTCATTGAATATATTGCGGCATGAGGGCTGAACCCAGACAAGTCGACCTGGAGGTTAGTGGTGCCCTGATCCACCACGTCACCCAAAATATTCACCTTCACCTAAAAATGAAAGACAATCTGTTGAACTCTCACCAAAATAAACTTTAGTTTAGCTGTACTACTAGTTTAGAGGTAGAAACACATTATTATACCAATACAGTATGTAATACATTTCACCCAACAATAATATTTCACTATAAAACGTTAAATGAATGATTCTTATAAACTAGTCACTTACTGTTTGCTATAAAGCAGCATTAATTTTAGGAGATGGGGAGTCACCTGCTCTTTGTTATTATTCGATGCTAAAAGAATTGCACAGGAATGATTAAGTGGGTCGCTTAGTCCTCATGTAGCCTAGCAACAAGGCTAACTTAATGGTCTACAGTGTGCTATGAAACAATCCATCCATCCATTATCTCCCGCTTTATCCTCTAGTAGGGTCACGGTGGGGTTCCCCATGCCCATCCAGGGGAGAACGTTTCGGGCGCTGGGCAGATACACCCAGGACAGGGCGCCAATCAATCGCTGGCTATGAAACATATTTAAATTTTACATTTATTTAAAACATTTAAATAAATGGATTTGTGATAAGCATTTAATTTATTTCATGTCATTTATGTTTCTGCTTCATTATTCTCTTTTTAACTTTGATTATAATACAGGACTGCAGCATCTTAAAATGACGTCTTCCTACGATACAAGTAGTTTGATCCTTATGAGTCCTGACTGCGATGTTTTACATTGTCCACTAGGTGGCAGTTTTTGCACATACAAAAACTTACAGTAAGGACTAATTAACATCCTATTCGTTATCTGCTGTAGGTTTACTTTCACAGCAAGCTGCATATTTTCTGTAGTCCCATTCTAAAACCTTTTTACATAAACGCAGATTTTGATTAATATATTCAATTCAATTATATCCTATCTATCGCATCCTATCTTATTTTAAAGATTTATTTTTCTCTACAGAATTCAGCCCTTACTGTTGAACAATGTCTAATCACCATTTCATTTTCAGTCAACTGACATCAAATCATATATTGGCACTTTCAAATAAAAACGCTACAGCATATAAGTATATACTACTACTGCACGTTAGTCATTTCTGAGCCCTTTGTTAGACCCTTGTGCATAACCCATGCTCCAGAACACATTACAAAAAAGGTAGAAAAACTTTTTTCTGTTAATTTCTACTGACCCTCTTTGCAAAGCAGTGATTTATTATTATTATCATCATTTGAAAATTCAACCAAATCTAAACTGTTTCCATTAAGACAGTCATTTCCACATATCCACATTTGTTGTATATCCAACAAATGCAAATCAGGTTGATGGGGAGGGATAAATAATAATAAAAAGACGTCTACAATTTGGTGCTGTAGCTGATAAACTCATTTTCTCAACAACAGCAACTGTCTCTATTCTCACCAAATCAATACGCAGCAGGCTGTTCAGTCACCCACACACTGTTATATAACCTGTACAGTGGAGTGTGATTCCTTCACGTCAGATTCGAGCCGCAAACATGCAGAGTGCCATGCTAACCTCATTTTTAATTTCAAGGTCCATGCACACATTTAATGGCTTCCTCTTCTTAAAAATCATTTATGGATATGTGCTATATGGGCAAAGAAATGTGGATATGCCTCATGTATTTCAAAATCAAGACTAAACCACTTGCTGCAGTACTGAAGGGTAACGTTAATGTTACGGCACATAAACTGTAAAGGCTGTTATAGTTTTTGATGGAGCGTGGGAAGGGAAAAAAATGTGTATGCTATCGGCTTGAGTGTTATATTCACACACAATATTAAATTAGTCCAATAATGCGTGTTGGGAAACAATAGCACTCAGTCTGAATGGATTCTTGTGGTGCATGTGGGTATGTGCACACGCACACACTATTCAATCCTTATCATCTAAAACACAAGAATTCAAAAAACAGCAACAGCTGCCACAACATCAACTTTATCAAGAATTCCACGCATAAGGAAGCTGAAGCCTACACACGAGTCCCAATGTATTGTACATTAATATCTACAGCAGCACTGCTGTGTCTGAGCCACTCGTACAATTAAAACCAACATGTCACCTCAGTGTCACTGCAGTACTCAGAATAAACCATCACTCAAATAATAGCTGTTCTGCCTTTACTATTCATTAACTGATAGGAAAAAAGATAACAGATAAATTATGTTTTTATATAACAAGTAGATATGATCAGTTTAATATTAACACTATTTTATTAACTTACACTTTTTTTTTTTTAATCAGACATTCTGTAACTATCATCAGTACCACATACCAGCTTTTTGGCTTCATCTTATAGAGCTTCGATGTCCCAAGTTTGATTTATTTGCTATATATGCACAATTAATCTTTAATATTCTGAATTAAAATTAACTTTGAACTGTCTAAAATAAAAATGTTCAAAATGTAAAAAATGTCAAATCTCCCATAAATGTCAAAAACCTGATAAAACTGAAGAGATTTATTTAGAATTTAAAGTTTTATGCACATTTCACACACAGAATGAGGGCAAGAGAGAGACACGCACAGACTCACAAATACCAAGGTGCTTAGAAAATTCATACCTGATTAAACCTCTCACGCTTTGGCAACACACATTCACAAACCTACAGCATTAGACTGAAATAAAACCGAATAGCTTACAGCTAATTCTGAACATACTATATTTGTATAAATCTCAAAACACTACATTTGAGTATTTAGGTTAATTTCAGTGATTTTGTCCCAAACCATCAGGTTCATTGTAAAACTGCTTTTGGTCACAAAGCACAAGAAGGGTGTTCACATAGTTATAATCATACAGTGCATACTGGTAACCTTAACGTGTTTATCAGTTCATTACTAAACATAGCAAAAGTTTACAGGCTGCACATGGCAAATGTGGATCATTGTGCTCCTGCTGCATTATGGGAAAACAAACTGCAGTGTGTTTGTGTGAATGTACCAGATTAGAAGCTGTAGCCTCAGAGAAGGACAGTCCTCTGGGGATGATGAGAATATGATCCTGCTCCTTACTGACACGAACCTACACACACACACACACACACACACACGCCCTTTAGTTCATGAACCACTGCAGTCCTTTAGCTAAATATAACACAGAATTTAAGTTGCTGTTGATTGTTTAAACTCAATATAAAAAACACTCTCTCTTGAATTTGGAAGTATGAGGAATATCACAACCAGTAATGAGACATAGTGTGCAGGCAATATCAAATCAGCTGTAAACAATCTCATGTATGCATGCTTCACCAGAGAACACTGTTGCTAACTGCTGAACTAGCTCACGGCTGACCCAGCACCACATCCTCTTACTGAGGGACGAACTTCCCTGGAACTGTTTTCTGATTAATATGATAATCATAACAATACACATTGAAATACAGACTGATCAGGTCTAACTAGCTCAGCATTCAAGTTGGTGGTGACACAGTGCACACAACAAATAATAAGTAAATCAAATTAATAAGTTTAAGGTAAATACTTATAACTATTTACATAATCAATTCAGGGTGACATAGCAGAAGGAGTGGCAAGGACCAGACATGAAAATTATATATATATATATATATATATATATATATATATATATATATATATATTTATATATATATATATATATATATATATATGCAGGCCGTCTTAATGACATCCAATCCATTAATGAAGTCTCAATCAAGTTTTCATTGGTGAATTCAATAATTCAGGAAACATTCCCAAAGACTATTTAGGGCAGCAAGTCATTTAAAGTTTGGTTTCATTAGTATTTCATGGATTCAAGGAGACTTGAATAACATGTGGTACATGAAATGTAAATGGAATTCGGTTTTACAGACCCAGTATACCAATTTATTTCGTTATAAAAAATAAAATTATAATAAAGCAAAAAAAAAAAAAAAAAAAAAAAAAAAAGTTATATAATATAAAAATTAAATGCAAAAATGTTAATATAAAAATATAATAGCAATAAAAAAATAAAAAAAAACAATGAAATAAAATATAGCAGAGGTTTCGTTATCATAATTATTTCAGTAAGGTAAGTTAAGTCAGTAAGGTTAAACATTCAGGATAATTTTAGCATTTGCTAAATATATATATATATATCATTATAAATAATGGAACGTAAGCCCAACTATTCAACTAATTTCAAAATTGGTGATCTCAATGTAAATGCAAATGTAAATGCAAACAGTTTAACCTTAATTAGCAGTTTATTACATACATCATCTTAAATAAAGAGAGGTGCACAAGCACTTCATATGACACCATGTACAGTAAGAGGCATAACCATAGAATAGTATAACAGTATAATTTTGGGTGTGCACTCCCTAATACCACTGCTAATCACCTAGAAGCAATGCATAGATCAGACTTAGCTGAAAGCTATAAAAATGACGTATTTTGACTTGGACATGACAGCGGGGTAAGGGCGGGTCAATAGGAATTGATTGTTTTGGATTAACAGACTGATACAGGGCTTTCCACGTAGCTTCAAAGGATATAATAGCTGATTGTAAGGCAGGAGGTGGGTGTTAAAAAAGAACTTGTCAGGGTTTGTTTGAATAAAGGCGGTATGATATTAGCAGAACAATGGTGCTGCACATGATGTTCCAACTGAAAGTGCACTGGTTTAACACGGCATGAAATGTGGAGTGTATGAGGGTGATGCTCACAGTCACATAGGCATTGGAGAAGTGAGCCCAGCTGAAGAGATCCACCAGGCGGTAGAGACTTGCCAGTTTACAACGTGCTTGCTTTTCCCCTTTTACCATGGATCCTGAGTCCACACCATACAGGTCATTTATAGGGGAAGCTATTCCGAGACCTGAGGAGGAAACATGGAAAGCCACAAATGTGAGATCAGTTTATTAAATGCATAAGAAATGTGGACAGCTAACCTTCACATCTTCTGACACATGAGCCTGTCATGACATTTTCTTCCTAAAGCATGAGCGGCAATTTAGCCCTGTAACAATCTCTACTAAGAAAATGTTCCTTTGATGACATTGAGATGTTCTGGGCTGCAAATGAGATCCTATTTTACTTCGGTGGTTGAGGTCAGGTCTATTAAAGCTTTTCTGCACAAGAATAATCGAACTGCATTTACAGGGTTCTAAATTATCAGATTTATGAGTTGTAGCAACAAAGTAAAAATATTATTCAATAAAGCAATATGAATAACAAAATAAAAACAGAAAAAAACCCCAGGAACAGGTGTTCTAATACTTTTTCACTGAACACTCCGGCAAGGACAAGAGGCAGCGCATGAAAGTGGGTGCGTTGCTGTGGAAACCAGCCATACAACTGTGCTACTTACTCAGGGCTGAGGTGGGACTGCCTGCAATGGAGCTCGTCATGAAATCTGCAAACTGCCGTAAAGCCAGGAGTCCTGCCGTGTTCCTGCCCTTATTCGTCTGTTCCTGAATCAGGCCCTCTAACTCATCCTTAAAAGCCTTAAACACACACACAGGAAAAGAGAAGGTGACGGAATGAGTTCTTTATACATGGACACAAATCAACAAGCATTACACTGTTCAAACACCGGATAAAGAGGAATCTAACTTTCTCTGTGTGATTTATTTTTAAAGTGGTATGGTGGCACAGTGGTTAGCTGTCTCTTCACAGTATGCAGCGCGCTGGGCTCCATTCCCGGGGAACAGAACGTGTGGGTTTCATTTTACAGTCCAAAATGCTCTGATAGGTAAACATAAGATAAGAGATGTGGATAACTACATTAAAGTGCCTGATGTGTAATGGTGACCATTCTGTCCTTCTGGGCTGTGAGATACTGTGAAACTGTGAGAGCACTCCATGTTCCAAAAATACACAGCTTGGGAAAAAAAAATGCATAACTCATATTCTCTGCCCTGCTAAATAAAACGACCCTTTACTGTGAAATCTCGACACCTTTAACCAAAAGCCTTCCCACACCACAGGTAATGTAAGTTCAAATAGAAGTTTCTTACGAACATTCCTGTATAACAAGAACCCAAATTAGTATGAGTTTTAGAACATACCATCCTCTCTTCACATTAGACATTTAGAGCAAATCAACTACACATTTAAGTTGACTCCAAAGTCAAGCCTGCGAATGCACCTTCAGAATTAAACAGTTTCTATTTTTATGTAACCCATGTAGTGCAGTTCTGGATTTATGACGTTGGAACACACAGCAAAGTGTAACCCTGTACTGTGTAAACAAAGTCAATAATGACAGGTGTATGTGCAAACGTGTGTGTGTGCGTCAGTCAGCGACACTCATCCTAACACGCGCTACTGTGAACATGATCTCTCAGAGACACACCATCATTACCAGGTCTGAGTAAAGCTAAATGGCACCTGTAGCTTCTTCTGAAGTTTGACAAAACAAGCAACTACAAACATAAGTTCACACACACACACACACATGTCAAAACACTGCAGTGTGTAATGTGTAAAACTTTATTAGGAAAGAAAAGTTGCAAAAATATATAAGAAGCAGAACAAGTTCTTTATTCCATCATCTCTATGACAAACCACACCCTCTCCACCCTCACTGTTAGTATTTAGCAACAGCATTAAACTTATCCACAGGAACTTTAAATGCCTCCAAAAAACAGCAAAATCAACATTCTGAAAATATATAAATACTCCGGTTAAAAAAAGCTGTATGAGGAACCAGTTACTGCAGTACAATTATTAACATCACAAAAAACAACCTGGTGCAGTTAAGAGAAAGTAGGGAAGCGTTTAAGGAGTTTTGTCAGCTTGAACAATAACAAGATGCCAGCAGATGAATGTAAATATGTGCCGATTGATCAACCAATGACTGGAATGAATATATGAGCGTTGGTACATGATATTCATGAGCGGTCAGTCTTATATACCTGCTGATGGGCAAATTACGGCTGCTTCCATATTAATAATTAACCCAACACACTACTATAAAACTAAAACTGTATACAACCAGCCATTTTATCTGATACTTATCCAGTTAAACAGGAAGGTCCTCCAGAGTAGTTCAGTTAGAAAAGATACAAGAAATGATAAACAACTAGAAGATGGACACGTGTACGAAAAAAAAAAATATATATATATATATATATATATATATATATATATATATATATATATATATATCTCCATATCCATCGGCACACATTCACTCACGCACACATACACACTCTATTTGGGGCAATTTGGAGAACTCAACTGGCTTGATCCATGTTTTTGGACTGTGGGAGGTAAACCCACGCGGACACGGGGAGAACACTGAAACTCCACCCAGATGAGGAATCGAACTGGGAATCCCTAGCGCTGAGAGGCGAACGTGCTAACCACTAAGCCACCGTGCCACCATATATATATATATATATATATATATATATATATATATATATATATACATATATACATATATATACATACATATACATACATATATATATATATATATATATATATATATATATATATATATATATATAATTAATTAATTAATTAATTAATTAATTAATGTTGCAACCAATCAAAACCATACAGAAAGAAAAGGGTGGCTGTGTTTTCAGAAGCAGTGTCTTTATGCAGCTAGCTCACACTAAAGAGATAAAGTGATCTATTAATATAAACCATCACAGAAAGGACCCAGTGTTCTTCACCCAGAAATGAAACCTAATCATTAATGCTTCCAGTAAAGCATTAGCGATACATACTGTGCTATCCACATTTCAATGAATTAAAAATGAATGAAACTGTCACAATAATAATAATAAATTAACAAACACAGCAATTCTGCAATAAGACTGACTTACTGTGACATTTTTAATGAACAACAGTGAACCATATTTAAAGGAGTAAACAAAGAATGAGAGACCACTGCACTGTTTGTCATGAGCAATAGAACCCGATCAACCCACTATAAATCTGACGGAAGCTGCTGCTGGGAATGGCTGAACCATGCAGCTACCCCAGCATGCACCTTTTTTATCCAACATTGCTGGAAGTTCTGCTTCTGTTCCTTTAGCAACCCAGTTGGTGTGTCTGGATTTGATTAAACTAATGTGAACTGCTTTGTGTTTGTACCATTTGCCACTCTGATATACAAGAATTAGAACTTGCGAGAATTAGTTACTGGAATGTTTGTACACTGTGGTCACATCATAAACAACTGTCAAAAAGAGCAACTTAAAAGCATTTTATAGTGTTTTGTGCTAGAATAAGTAGTTAACTAAAGAATCATGAGGCAAGGCTGTAATTGTCTGTTGTTCTGATGTAATAAAGTATGCTAACATGTTCACACTATGTGCCATAAAGCAATACAAAACAACATGATTCTGTTTTTGGTTATGTTGACCCATTTAGGTGAAAACTAATTTGAAAGAGATTGAACAAATAAAGGTTTGTAAGTCAAGTTTCATTTGTAAGGAGACACAAACAAAAAGAAAAGACAAGCACCCAGGCAGTTGCCACAGAATGGGAAGCATGTGCATAAAAACATATGGTGCTGCATTAACATTGGGATAATCATGAATAATGTGGGAATGCTTTCGAGCAGATTATAGTATGTAGTGGTGACACTGTGAGAAAAATAAATATAGCCCAAAACAAACTTCTTTTTTTAGAATTTAGTATAAATAATGATGGCGGCACGATGGCTTAGTGGTTAGCACGTTCGCCTCTCAGCGCTAGGGATTCCCGGTTCGAATCCCCATCTGGGTGGAGTTTCCATTTTCTCCCTGTGTCTGCGAGGGTTTCCTCCGGGTTCTCCGGTTTCCTCCCACAGTCCAAGAACATGGATCAAGTCAATTGAATTCTCAAAATTGCCCCATATAGAGTGTGTATGTGTGAGTGAGTGTGTGCCCAGCGATATATTGGCGCCCTGTCCTGGGTCTATCTGCCCAGCGCCCGAGACGTTCTCCCCCGGATGTGCATGGGGAACCCCACCGCGACCCTAATAGAGGATAAAGCGGGAGATAATGAATGAATAAATAATAATATTATACAATCCAAGTAGCTCAGGGTTTTTTTGCCTGAGGACCAAACTACGGCAATTAATTGCTGCATTTTACCGCAGTTCAGTATTTCAACCACTTTGCCATTAATTTTATGACACACCTACATAAAAGTATATTAAGGTGACAGGTAGCCTGATAAATCTGCTGATTTATGTTTTGATACATTGAATAATCAATTGGTCATTTAATAAAAAACCTATATACCTCATACCACATTAAACAGAAAACGGTATATTACAGTTTTTCATATTTGTACAACATTTTTATATTTTAGAGTTTTAGTTACATTTTAATTTTAGTTACCAGTTGGGAACTAAGTCATCAATCATAACAAAATAAGCAAAGATAATTTTATTTAAATTTTATATATTTATTCATACCTGCTGGTATGAGAAAACAAAGTTGTATGTGTTAGAAAATGTGTAAATTGCAGCCACACAAAATGGATCACGAAATTTGTTTCCAGCTATTTTGTTGGTTTCAGTGACTTATTGTCCCAGTCTTCACACACACACACACACACAGATCTTATTCTTTGACATCCAGGTGGTGTGGGTGGTTGAACCGGGTTGTTGTGGTTTATGATGTAATGCTGTGTGTGTGTGTATAAGGAAGTCAACAACCACAGCTATCTTGTGTTCCTTGTTTTTATCACAGAGGAAAGCCAAAACGAATGGGAATGGGTCGTTCCTAAACTTATCACCAGACTAAAAGCATAAAACAAATTCAATTTTATCTTTCCAAGCTTTGACTGGAATTAGACGGAACTAAGTAATTATGTTACTACATTTTATTAAATAATGATGAAAGAGATGGGACTCTTGATCAGTGCTTATGGTTTATGCCATATTAAGTCATTATATAAGGATACAAAAGAAAGCAAACACAATTTAACACGGTACCTCAGTGGTTAACCGTATGAGGCTCTGCATTCGTACTGTATGATATTTGGGGAGGGGTTATTGATTTACAGTATTTTATTCTTTTTCATTCTTTGGCTTTTCCCCATTCATCTTGGCACAGTTTTACACCAGATGACACTAAAAGGACCTATGCTCACTGGGCCAGGATTTAAAATCCAGGACCAAATTTCTCCCCCTGTGATTTAAAAAAAAAAACAAAAAAAAACTTTTTTTCAAAAGCATGTGTTATTGATTAAGATAATAAAAAGTAGGAAAGTGAGGATATGTTTCTATTACTGGTTAAAACTAAATACTTGACTCGGCCCATCGTGTAACGTGGCTGTTGCACAAGAAAAAATTAAATATTGTGCAGCTTCGTTTTGCACATTTGGTTTCATAATGCCTGTTGCATTACTGTGATATGAAACCATAGCAACATGTATAATCAGTGTGGTGAATGGAGGACACTGTCAGGTGGGAAGCACAGGCACTGGTTAAACTAATCTGGGTGCTGTGTGTATATAAATATAAAACACACACACACATGTGAGTATAACACCTACACAATATTGTCAGGGAATATAGCTAATCAAAAATTAAACCAGTTAAACTAATAACAAACTCATCCAGTGGAACATTATAATAGGAACAAGAAAATTGTCAACTAAATCCAGTTTTCAAGCCTTATAGATTTTTCTTGCTTTTTAAATCTCAAGCCAACTCTCCACCACAATAGGGAGCAGTTTTCTTGTATATATAAAAATGATGAGTTATTGCATATTTAGCAGATTTTACTGTTCATTTTTTGTTTTAAAGGATTGCCCCTGGACAAAAATTCTTTAAATGATATGCAAATAGTTAAAGCTTAAAACGTTCTTCTGTATTTTAGGGAACATATTTTATTTCTCTGTTTTAAAGTTTTAAAATAACAAAGAAAAAGAATGGCCATTACTTAGTAACACCCTACAAGCATCTCAGCTTGTATACATTATATAAGTTTACAGGGCTTATAAATCCTGTGCATGTTCATTACAGGGATCTGTAGTGCGTGTGTGTGTGTGTGTGTGTAAAAAAAACTCACAGGACTCTGCAGGATGTGTGTGACTCTCTTTTTCTGCTCCATCATGTTAAAGTCCTGTCGCAGATCTGGTGCCATGTTCCTGGCACGCTGGTATTCTGGGTCATTCTCATTCACCCGGTCAAAATATCGCTCCCTCTGCCCAGCGCTGGGGTGAGAAGGGGGGCTCATCACCACCGTACCCTCTCCACTCATTTCTTCTTTCCACCAGTCTAACGGCTCCACCTGTTTACACAAATTTAAGAATTAAAATAAAATCATTTTCATACTTGCATGGCACAGCTTGGGGCGGTTAGGTTAGGTTGTTGCTTTCGTTTTGTTTTCTGTTTGCTATTACATTAACATGTTTGGATTACCTTGTAATGACTCCAAGGAGGTTCTGATCTACATAAAGAGTTTTTTTAATTCCAGAAACAATGTCCCCACTATTACAAAAGATGGACAATATGTTTGCATTCACATTCTGTCAAAAAACGAACCTTAAAATAACCGAGCTGTGCAGATTATGAACCCAAGGTTTCTGTATAAATAAGAATCTAACAGTTAACCAGACTCAGCATTTCGATTGTATAACATGTGGGAGTTTGTATATGACTTAGTAAACATCGGGGTAAATACGGAAGAATGTATCTATTATGTAATAATAAAAAAGTATACACAATAAAATACAAAGTAATATATTTTTATATAAACTTGATGCATAAAAGAAAAACGATGTTATTTCACAGACATGAATCTAAACATCAGTATGTTACGAAGGTTGCACAAGAGGTTCAGCTCACTACTGATGGTTGCTTAAGAAGCCAGACACCTTAATTAGATCTACATTGTGCCATTTAAATGACTAAAAGCACTTCGAGTGCATCTTTACAACTCCAGCATAAGCAGTGCAACACTTAATCGAATCAAGTTTACTAATATAAGACTTTTACACTAGAGAAATACCACAAGCTTCATATCAAATGACAACTAACAGTAAACCAAAGCAATTGTTGAAATTAAATTCATTAATGTTTTGTCTATTTTTTTTACCTAAACAAAACTACATACACTTTTTATTGGTACAAATATTTTTTTAAAGAAATCTTTTTAGAAAGTTTTTTTTAATTTTTATTCATTCTTAAAACCATCCATGCTTACCAGGGTTGCTGAAGCTGATCACCGTGATACACAACTCAACTAAACTTTCTGTATGAAGCTCATTTACAATCAACCAGCTTTCCCAGAGCAGCTTCAGAGCTGCCGCAACAAGGCACTCAAGATTTCCATATTCAAAATGAAACTGCATGATCTAATTTACTCACATGACTGTGACAAGAAAAAAAAGGGAAATTAAAACAGCATCCATGACAGCAGATTCCTTCTGCCTGCACCATTGTAGGTGGAAAAAAAAAAGCCAAACACTAACAACTGTGCTTCTGCTTTGTACTTTCTTCTTTTACTTCTGTTACTGTGCAGGCTATTAAAGCTGCAACTGGAAAATCTGGCTGCATTTTTCTTCTGTTCCAGTTTGGGAGTAACATACATTAAACCAATCAGTGTATCACGTGCCGCTTCCTTTAAAACCTAACTGCTGACTTTAGCGAATTGCTATTTCAAAGCCGTAGTTACAAGGACTCAATGTGCTGGTCCGTTTTACTCATTAAATCAAGAATAAACACATTACATAGTGTAGATTATGTATACGCATTCTCTGCACTAATGCAGTGATATTTAACAATGTTGTGCATGAAGCATGTGTAGACAATTAACTGCCAAGTTAGGTGGGACTGTCTGAATGTTGATGTCTGCATTGGTTGTTTTCAGTCAGTGACACACATTTTAGTAATTATCAATACGGCAATAATATACTATAACAATAAGTTTGAGAACATCACACCCAGACACCTCGGTGTAGCAATATTTGTAAGCGCACAATATTTGTTGAGATTTAAACGGCATGTAAGATAGCAATACGCATCTCGACGGGCTTTGCGCAGGGTGTAAGATAGGGCCATTTTTGTTTATATTTTATTTTAACACTGACCGTGGTGTGAGGAAACAACCGTAATTATGCATTTACAGAATTACAGAGTTATGGTTTCAGATTCTAAGAGGTAAATGTATGTGGTATGGCAATTTAACTAAAGTTGAAAAAGAAACAGATCTATAAGATTGCAAGCTGTACAGGATCTTACTCAAGCAAAAGTATAAAAATAAATGTCTAGATTTTCATAGATTTACATTGATTAAAACAAAAAAAAAGTTGAGTGACTAGAACGAAACAAGTGTACGAGCACATTTGCCAAAAGTATCAGGTTGAACACCAGATTACAATCAAGAATACACTAAAAGGTCAGTGTACCATAAGCATGAAGCTTCCCGATAGCATAAAGCTGATTAACACTCACACACATACAGTTCTAAATCCATGAACACAGCTAAACAGATGGCCCTGGAGTGGGGGCAGGGTTAACAAAGTTTATCTCATTGTCATGGTGATGGTGCAAAAACACCCACTGTGTTCAGACGCAAACAGAAAAACAAAAAAAGTGCTAACCACACCCAAACACACATGTAATACTGCTTAATTCAAATTGGCATTGATCAATAATCCGTCACTTTGCAATGAGTAATACCCATCACACTGCAACCAAGAGATGCCAAGGAAATGCTGTGATTTAAGACCATAATGCACCTGATGCACTCATATTACATCACATTGCTTATCTGTGCCAACCGACAATTATTTGGCCGCAAACACATGCACACCATCACTAATAACAGCTTATTTCAAATATATTCTTACTCCAAGACAAAGCCATATAAGGGATTATAGGCACTATACAGTTAAAAACAGATGGGAAATATAATGCTTTATGGTGCCATCATGCTCAAAATCCATGAATTTGTTAAATATGTAATAATCCGTCTTTACTGGTTAAAAGTGGAAAAAAAAAGGTGTGATTCCTGGTTCCACCAAGTACTATGGCCATTGGGTAAATGGTGCATTATACAAGGCTCTGGGCACGTGAGCTCACTTTATACAGTGTGCGTTTCACTACATAGATGGGTTAAATGTAAAGGACTAATTCCCTCACAAAATAAATAGGTTACTTTACCTCATCATTTTATAATTTTTTTAAAGACCCAAAAGGTTTAATGAAAATGAGGGTGTTGTGAATCTGTATCCCATTGTATTAACAGTAGTTATAAAAAAATACTGTGCAGTACTTTATAGTAACCTAAAATTGTATTTTGCATTTTTAACCAAACAACCTAAACAAAAAAGAAAAAGCACGAGCGTACCAGCAACACTAAGCATTGCTTAAATAGTCTCACTGCTAAATTGCTGCAGAATCTCGCTGCAGGTTCATATCAGAACGTGAATGCCAGGGTCTGTAAGTTCTAGATAATGACACACACACACACACACACACACACACACACACACACACACACACACAGAAAGTGGAGACTAAATAAGAGGCAAAGATAAAGAGACTTGTGGGAGGACTGTTGCAACAGCTGTACGGACTTCCAGATCTCCAGATGCAGTACATCTCGCACTCCCTCCCTCTGTCTGTTTGTGTCTCTCTCTCTCTCACACACAAACAATACTAACAGTCTCAGCTTCCATGGCATGGCCCATTACTGGCCGATTTTGTGGGAAACTTGCAGTCACAAACACACTGAGAGAAGACACCCACTGCATGATGGTGCAGTCACAAGATCCACTCCGCGTCCGGTTCCATCAATGCCCCATTGTGTGTCTGGGATGACCCTGGGACAAGATTCACCCACAGCTACATACACACACAGATAAAGAGAGAAGGAAAAAGTGACAATGTACTGTTGTCTAATACACCATGATGATGAAACCTAAAGAACATGAACTTTAAGTATTCACAGAGCTGTGATTCAAAAATGCTCCAAGCCATCAAAAACCAGAATATCAGCAAGAGCTCCAGATTTGCTCCACTAAACTCACTCATAACAATACTTATTGCACTTTCACTTTTCCCTTCACAGTCTCAGAGCAGTAGGTGAGGTCATCGGCACAACAATCAAACTCAACTGAAAATACACAATTCTTCCACCAATTAATTCTAGTACAAACATGATTTTATACCATTATACAATCCTGACCAATTATCACAAGCAACATATGTCATTTTTATCATAAAATGCACTCATATCTGCATACAGTTAAAAATCTATGACAATAAAACTACCTGTCCATCACAAATTCACTACATGCCCGACAATAAAGGCTGGGTACTGTATAACTATTTTGTGTAGTTAGAATCTGTAAATTCATGCCCCCTACAATGAAACGCAAACAACAACGCAAACCAGGAGCACTCACGCAGCCCCACATACGAATCCTTTATTAATCCCTGGGGGACATTACAGTGATCATGCATTTGTCTTTGTACGTCTTACTTTTGACCAGCCACACAGTTTGGAAGCCTAAAAATTTATTTTGGTCCCATCACTCTAGTCCCAGTAGGCTTGTTGAAGTTTTCATCTCTGTATTGATTCTGCTAAAGTACTCTGAGTGATCAATAAAGTATTACGCATCTTTAAGTAGCTTTCGTTTTTCTGGTGTAAATAAAATTCTTGTGTAATTCTTGTCTTTATCAGCGCTTGTGACATTTCTCTTCCCCGTGTTGCCATTGATGACTGTATGGGTTTTTCCACATTGTCACACCCATTTATAGTAAACTCTCTGCTGGATACCTGTTTATTAAATGATACACTCATCTGTGGTTGAATTCTTGTTAATAAGTCACTTAGGGACCTACACCTCGGTCGTCATGTTTTTTTTTGTTTTTGCAACAATGAATGAAATGACAACATGTACCAGAAGTGAAGCATTTGGGGGGGGGAAAAAATGGAGCACATCAACCAAAGCACTTCTGATCTGTAAACTACAAATTCTTACTATTAGCTAATACAATAATATGGAGTTATTGTAAATATTAAGAAGAAGCCACAAACACTATATATATATATATATATATATATATATATATATATATATATATATATATATATATATATATATATATATATATATATATATATGGTTGGAGTTTGGTTGGGTGCAGTGGATATCCTTAATTATACCTTGAGGGCATGCATATAATACACTAATAATGCTGATCCCAAACCCCGATAAACAGAAGGGTTGCGTCAGAAAGGGCATCCGGTGTGAACTGTGCCAGAACAAATATACGGATCTGCCCAGCTGTGGCAACCCCTAAAACAGGAACAGTCAAAAGAAGAAGTCTTAACTGAAGATGCTAGTTATTAGAATCAGAATCCTTCATTACACTATATTACATATGCCACATTTATAGTATTTTAATATATATAAAATAAAGAATAAAGTTATCTGTTTGACCGAACTTTTGCAATATTGAAGAAGATATTAATTTTAAAATTTTCGGTGCGATTATTTATGAGTTAAACAAAAAGAACCAGCTGCACAATACTTTTTCAGTTTGGAATACAACACACATTTCATGTATATCTTTTTAATTAATCTTAATCAAACTAAGCAGGTTTTTTATGTTCTCATTAGTTGATGACTAGTCTATGGGGTCATTGTACACACACAATTTTACCTCTGATACTGTAATTTACACCATCCTGCAATATTTTTCATCAGTTCATGTTACTGTAAAAGTTGCAAATACAATTTTCATGCTGACAACGGGTATGTGATGTATTCCATTGCAATAACTTAGTTGTTAGAATAAACTGAAAATCTCAGATATTTTACTGTTAACAGGGTTACCGTGCAGGTAGAAGGTGAGCACTGCAAACATTTGGCAGCTTTTAGACAAAAGCCAGTATTTGCCGACACAATAATCTTTCAATTTGAAGAGGATGTAAACTAACTAGCACCATCCACATGTTTGAAGCCCAACTGGTTTAAAAAACACGCTCTTTTAAATCCTTGCACTCAAACTCAAAACAATTTATGTCTCACCAAAAATCAGAAGACTATTGGGGGGGATTACTACATTTTTACAAAAAAGAAAAAAAAGAAATTGAAACAGACTTGATACGTCCAGGAAACACATCCTGTGTCCATGATAAGAAGGTATGATTTTATTTAACCTGTGAAACAGGTTTTCTACATTGATGGAGAAAATAATACATTCTCTGAAATGGTAGCAAATTCTGGAAGTAAACATCAGATATTTCTTTTTATTGCTGGCCCATACAACAGGCTAATGATCTTAAACACACCTTAAATCAACAACAGCCAGAGGATGTGCCGGGGCTTTTACCACTCCAACAGAAACATCAATGGAAATCCCAATTACTCTCCAGTCTGATGGATCAAAAGCCTTGTGCAAAAAATATTAGCCAAAATTAACTTATTTGAGACACAGAAATTATTTATAAACCGATCATACCAGGAGCACAATCAGGAAATGTCACCATGAACTTTATGTTGTTTGGGTTATAGATGTTTTACTCAGTTATATTTACAGCAGGGCGACACAGTGGCTTTGTGGTTAGCATGTTCGCTTCTCAGCGCTAGGGATTCCCGGTTCAAATCCCAATCTGGGTGGAGTTTTCATGTTCTCCCCGTGTCCGCGTGGGTTTCCTCCCACAGTTCAAAAACATGGCTCAAGATCAATAGAATTCTCCAAATTGCCCCATATAGAGTGCGTTTGTGTCTGTGTGAGTGTGTGCCCAGCGATGGAATGACACCCTGTCCTGGGTGTATTTGCCGAGCGCCCGAAACATTTTGCCCTGGATGGGTATGGGGGAACCCCCCCCCCCCCATAATAGAGGATAAAGCGGAAGATAATTGATGAATGGATATTTACAGCAACAGGCACCATAAAACTTTACATGCCACATACAATGTCACCAGCAATCTATGAAGGAGAGACTTTTTTGTCGGTGATGTGACGTTAAACATTATCCAGTGCAATAAATGTCATACGTCATTTGTAATTATACAAACTTTAAAAGAAGATCCCATTACAAAAATAGAAACATTCTAAAAGCAGTTTTCTGACACTTTACAATAAACCCCAAGTTCTCTAATGAGTTCAACAGAAGGGTAATGAGCGACTACAATGTACAACCACTGGGTTTTGGTTTTGACTTGTGGGTGTGGAGCATCTGTACTGCTGCGTGTTGTACTTTCAATGTCTGATGCTTTTACTGGCAAATGCTGTAACCTGTTCACCTCATCATCTCCCTCCAATGCTCCAGACCTTTTTAAAAGTGTCTGAAAGCTCAAGGTAAAGTTGCTGCAGCTAACTCAAGGTTCTAACAATGCAGAACATGCCAGTTCACTCAATTCATTCACTTTGTGTTTAACACCATTTAAATTGGAGTCTCAAAACATAACCAGAGGGAAGAGGCACAGTTTATTCCAACTTCAGTTCAACATTATTTTTACTAATAAGTGAGAAACAAGTAAAATACAGCATGGAGTATTTGTACTTTTCTGGGAGAGTCATTGGTACACATTGGTACACTTAAGGGGAATGCTAATGCTACAACATTATGGGGAAGGCCCGTATCGGTTCTCAAAACCAAATATACCGAGCTAAATACCGAGTGGGCTAAATTAAAACAACCACACTAGATCAGATAACAAAATCTCATTAGAATGTTAACAGCAAGGCGGCACGGTGGCTTAGTGATTAGCACGTACGCCTCTCAACACTAGGGATTCTCGGTTCGAATCCCCATCTGGGTGGAGTTTCCATGTTCTCCCCGTGTCTGCGTGGGTTTCCTCCGGGTTCTCCGGTTTCCTCCCACAGTCCAAAAACATGGATCAAGTCAATTGAATCCTCAAAATTGTCCCATATAGAGTGTGTCTGTGTGAGTGAGTGTGTGCCCAGCGATAGATTGGCGCTCTGTCCTGGGTCTATCTGCCCAGCGCCCGAGATGTTCTCCCCTGGATGGGCATGGGGAACCACACCCTGACCCTAATAGAGGATAAAAGGAGATAATGAATGAATAAATATAATATATAGGTGGCACGGTGGTTTAGTGGTTAGCACGTTCGCCTCTCGGCGCTAGGGATTCCCGGTTCGAATCCTCATCTGGGTGGAGTTTCCATGTTCTCCCCGTGTCTGCGTGGGTTTCCTCCGGGTTCTCCGGTTTCCTCCCACAGTCCAAAAACATGGATCAAGTCAATTGAATCCTCAAAATTGTCCCATATAGAGTGTGTCTGTGTGAGTGAGTGTGTGCCCAGCGATAGATTGGCGCCCTGTCCTGGGTCTATCTGCCCAGCGCCCGAGATGTTCTCCCCTGGATGGGCATGGGGAACCACACCCTGACCCTAATAGAGGATAAAAGGAGATAATGAATGAATAAATATAATATATAGGTGGCACGGTGGTTTAGTGGTTAGCACGTTCGCCTCTCGGCGCTAGGGATTCCCGGTTCGAATCCTCATCTGGGTGGAGTTTCCATGTTCTCCCCGTGTCTGCGTGGGTTTCCTCCGGGTTCTCCGGTTTCCTCCCACAGTCCAAAAACATGGATCAAGTCAATTGAATTCTCTAAATTGCCCCATATAGAGTGTGTCTGTGTGAGTGAGTGTGTGCCCAGCGATGGATTGGCGCCCTGTCCTGGGTCTATCTGCCCAGCGCCTGAGATGTTCTCCCCTGGATGGGCATGGGGAACCCCACCGCGACCCTAATAGAGGATAAAGCGGGAGATAATGAATGAATAATGAATTTAATATATAGGTGGCACAGTGGATGGCACAGTGGATAGCACGTTCGCCTCTCAGCACTAGGGATTTCCGGTTCGAATCCCCATCTGGGTGGAGTTTCCATGTTCTCCCCGTGTCTGCGTGGGTTTCCTCCGGGTTCTCCGGTTTCCTCCCACAGTCCAAAAACATGGATCAAGTCAATTGAATTCTCAAAATTGCCCCATATAGAGTGTGTATGTGTGAGTGAGTGTGGGCCCAGCGATGGATTGGCGCCCTGTCCTGGGTCTATCTGCTATGTTCTCCCCTGGATGGGAATGGGGAACCCCACCGCGACCCTACTAGAGGATAAAGCGGGAGATAATGAATGGATGAATGTTAATAGTATTTGGTAGGTAGGTTGCTCTCCCGCTTGCACGGGCGGCTCTTTATTTAAACTCATTGAAGCGCTAATAATACCGAGCAAGAAACGGGCTCGAGTTTCCGATCGCGGCGGAATCTCGCAGTATACACACACACACACACACACACACACACACACACGCGTGGGAAACGTGCGCGTGTTGAACGCTCAGACAGAAAGAAAGAAAGAAAGAAAGAAAGCACGAACGCGGGAGCGCGTTCTTCCCAAAGTTTACACGAGCACCACCACCAGCACCACCACCAGCAGCCCGAAGCCGCGATCACCCACCTGTGTGCGCTCGCGATCGCGCCCGCGTGGGTGTGGGTATATTCCTCGGCCTGTCGCTCCTCCCTGCCGGACTTAAAGCTGCATGTCCCCGCCGCGGATCTTTATCCCGAGATTGCACTGCGCCTCTACCGATCCGCCTCGCTCATCATCAGCGCCCCCTGCGTTCAGAACGCGCTCACTGAACCGAGCAGAACACAGCAGAACACAGCAGAACCGGAGCGGAATCCTCAGTCCGGACGCAACAACTGTATAAACACTGCGCTGCGGGGCGTGCGGGTGCGTGTGCGTGCGCGTGCGTGAGCGACTGAGGCTGAAGCCCAACGGCAGGGAACTAGAGGAGGCGCGTGACCAATCCAATCCCGCCCATTCCGCCATGGACCAATCAGAACGTCGCTCTGCGGGCGGGACAGGGCGGGGCGTAAACGTGTAGGTCAGGGTTTACTGTGGTGCGTGGGTGTGGGTGTGTTTGTGTGTGTGATTTTACTAACAATAATTTTAACACGTGTCCTACATTGAGGACAACACTAAAGTTGTTCCAGCCACTAAACCGACACATGAAGCATCTAAGGAAAGTAAATGAACATGAACTAAATGGCTTAGTAGTTAGCACGTTCGCCTCTCAGCGCTAGGGATTCCCGGTTCGAATCCCCATCTGGGTGGAGTTTCCATGTTCTCCCCGTGTCTGCGTGGGTTTCCTCCGGGTTCTCCGGTTTCCTCCCACAGTCCAAAAACATGGATCAAGTCAATTGAATTCTCCAAATTGCCCCATATAGAGTGTGTCTGTGAGAGTGAGTGTGTGCCCAGCGATGGATTGGCGCCCTGTCCTGGGTGTATCCGCCCAGCGCCCGAGATGTTCTCCCCTGGATGGGCATGGGGAACCCCACTGCGACCCTAATAGAGGATAAAGCGGGAGATAATGAATGAATGAATGGTGGCTAAGTGATTCGAATCCCCATCTGGGTGGAGTTTCCATGTTCTCCCCGTCCTCTGTCCACGTGGGTTTCCTCCGGGTTCTCTGGTTTCCTCCCACAGTCCAGAAACTTGGATCAAGTCAATCGAGTTCTCCAAATTGCCCCATATAGAGTGTGTCTGTGTGAGTGAGTGTGTGCCCAGCGATAGATAGCATCCTGTTCTGGATGTTTCTGCCCAGCGTCCGAAACGTTCTCCCCTGGATGGGCATGGGGAACAACCCCCCGCGACCCCAATATAGGATAAAGCGGAAGATAATGGATGGAATGGATGGCTGGATCTATTTTAAAGGGGGCCCGATGGCTTAGTGGTCAGCACGTTCGCCTCTCAGCACTAGGGATTCCCGGTTCGAATCCCCATCTGGGTGGAGTTTCCATGTTCTCCCCGTGTCCGCGTGGGTTTCCTATGGGTTTTCCCACAGTCCAAAAACATGGATCAAGGTCAATTAAATTCTCCAAATTGCCCCATATAGAGTGTGTCTGTGTGTGTGCCCAGCGATAGATTGGCGTCCTGTCCTGGGTCTATCTGCCCAGCGTCCCTGGAATGTTCTCCCCTAGATGGGCATGGGGAACCCCACCGCGACCCTAATAGAGGATAAAGTGGAAGATAATAAATGAATGAATTAATTCCCCCCCACGACCCTAAATGTTTACACACGGGATAAATGTGGAGGACACATTACACAATCTGTGCAGTGAAACACACACATATACACACACTGAGTGAAGTGCGAACATGTGTCCGGAAAGGTGGGCAGGTAGCAATTGGGGTTAAGTGCCTTGCCCAAGGGCACTTCAGTCATAGTACTTGGTGGGACCTGGAATTGAACCGCAGACCTTCAGGTCGCAAGGCTGGACAAGCCTACGACTTTATTACAAACTAATAACACATTAAGAAGGATGAGAGTTTACAGAGGACTAAGAATATTTCTCGCTCATCTCATTATCTTCCACTTAATCCAATACTAGGGACTAGGGTCGAGAGGGTTCCTCATGTCCATGCAGTAAAGAACGTTTTGGGCGCTGGGTAGATACACCAGGACAGGGCGTCTGGGCACACACTCACTCACAAAGACACTATATAGGGGCAATTAAGGATGTAGCCTTAATTTAAAGTCGCCAAGTTACCTTGAATCCATGTTTTTGGACTGTGGGAAGAAACCGAAGAACCTGGAAAAAACCCACACAGAAACGAGGAGAACTTAAAAACTCCAACCAGTTTAGGATTCAAACCTGGATCCCCAGCACAGAGAGAGGAAAGTACTAACCAAATAGCTACTGTATCACAAGTATGCCTGTTAGTGTGTGGCCCCAAACCCTTCAGACATGAAGCACACGTCACCTCTGATAATAGATATCTTTTGGTATATGGGACATGACGATAACAGCAGATCTTTTAGGTTCAGTGGGTTTCGAGGTGGAGCTTCTAAAGATCAGATCTTTTTTCTGCAGCATGTTCCACATGTTTGATCATATTAAGATCTGAGGAAATGGAGCCGAAATCAGCATTTTGAACTCATTGCCATGTTTCTCAATCCAGAGTAGGACTGAAACAATATACAGGCTGGGAATTTGACTCCATCCCAGGCCTCCCTGATCACGCAAACCACCAGGCTGATAATTTGGTTTTACAGGCCTACACTTTTCGTTAAAGTGACAGTTCCCAAACTAGTTTTACATTTAGCCAGTATTTTCCATTGAGGATGAGCTACCTAGACTGAATAACACAAAAAATCTATATGAATACTGTTGTATGTTAGTCTGTTGTGCATGTGTGACTGAATGCAGTGTGTCCACTCACTGTGTACTCTGTTAGCCTCATTGCTCCACCTCGTAGATGTAACAGGGACAGCAGCTCGTAGTTGCTGCACGATGTGTGTTCATAATCCTCTAATCCATCATTAGTACTCACAGGACACGACCAATATGAAGCTGGTGGCTGGAACATGATAGCTAGTGGAATATTCAAAGCCCTTATGGCATTCCCTAAAAACAGTGGTGTGTTTCAGTGGGATATTACATTCAGTCATGCTGCAAACCCTGTTCAGGAATGATTTAAAGTACCTGGCCATGACTCTGTAGCAGCAGTGGGACATTTTCAGGTAGAATTTCCTTATAATCTGGCATGATACGGGATAACTAAGCAATTAGGAATGAGATACAAAACCTCCAGGAATGAACTGAAAAAAGAAATGACATCAAGATTTTTGTTATCGCACATCAGCAACCATCTCCTTGCTTCTTTACAAATCATTTTATACATAATAACACACAGAAAATTCGGAAAACAGAGAGAGAGAGAGAGAGCGAGAGAAATGTAAAGAGAAAGGCTCATGCCACTGACAACGCTAATTGCTGCAAAATGAGCTGTGTGTTTTCCAGTAATAAACCAGGGCAGTCAATAACATAATCCAAAAAGTACATGCACACAGTAATAGTAAACAGACCATGGACTTGCCAGCACTTAGTTAATCCAGCCACGAAAAGTGCGCACACACACACAGTACAGTAAAACAGATTACAGTAACATTACAGTAACCGTGTTATATTAATAAACCGATTTCCGTCTCACGGAGCACTTTGTCCTTACAGGAAAAACCTAGAAAACTTTTTTTTTTACTTTGATTTTCACAAAATAATTTAATATTTTGGGTTAATATTCAGAAAAAGCCCAGCATTGTGTTTTTTTTTTTTATTGCATAATAATCCTATAATCATGATTATTGCTTAGACAATAATCATACCATTCAAATCTGTAATCGTCTCATTTCTACTATGGAGGGATGTTTAATATAGTGTATAATCATACACATACTGTTGGAACAGGGGTGAAAATACTGTAAATACATCTTTATGTATGATATTAATGACAAGAAGTCATTTGCTCTTTGGTTGATGTATCACTTCAGATCGTTGGATCGTTACACCCCTAATTATCAAAGTAATCTGGCCTCGTCTGAAAAGCATTGTCATAAGATCAACATGTTCCTTCTTGAGTGATGAACTTACTGCCATTGGACAGCTTTTGGCTTGTACACATTGGATTAGTTTCGCCTGGCCGTGTGATGACAAACGATTTGTTTGGATTCAGAGGTTGGAACCTGTTTATTCAAAGAGCGTAATACCTTTTCAACATGCACTAATTCAGCTTCTCATTAACACAGATAAAAGCATTAAGCAGTGGAATTAACAGCTTCAAATATCCATTCAGCCATCATTCCACTTTATTATATACACACTGCACTGAAATCTTATAAGTAATGATCATTGATTTTTAGTTGCACTAAATTATATACAGAGGTAATATATATAGTATCAGTCAAAAGTTTGGACACATCTCCTCCTTACTCCATTGTTTAATTTCTCAACTTACCATAAGGATGGACTTTGTAGTTTTGGTTCTCTGTTCTCTTTGTTCTATTGGTTCTCTGTTCTCTATTGGACAAGGGTATTCAGAACAGGTATAATTTGGGTGGTGGATGGTTTATTGTCAGTTCTGCTGTGACACTGATGTGGTAAGGGGTTTTTAGTGCAATATTTGTTTCATTTTATTCCTCTGTTATATGTCTGTACATAACTGAAAATTAGAATTTAGCGTGTATATCCATCCATTATCTTCCGCTCTGTCCTTTATTAGGGTTGCGGGGGGGGTTCCCCCATGCCCATCCAGGGGAGAACGTTTCGGGTGCTGGGCAGATACACCCAGGACAGGGCACCAATCTATCGCTGGGCACACACTCACTCACACAGATAGACTCTATATGGTACAATTTGGAGAATTCAATTGAGCTTGGTCCATGTTTTTGGACTGTGGGAGGAAACCGGAGAACCCGGAGGAAACCCACGCGGACACGGGGAGAACATGGAATCTCCACCCAGATGGATTTGAACCGGGAATCCCTAGTGCTGAGAGGCGAACGTGCTAACCACTAAGCCACCATGCCGCCCTAGCGTGTATATATAGATGTCTATTTCTATTCAAATTTTCCTCGTTTTTTAAAATTTCTTTCTAATTGCTAAATACCCTTTTCACCTTTTTCTAATGTAACTTGCTGCTGAGAATGTGAATTTCCCTATTGTGGGACAAATAAAGGGGTCCTGCCCATTAGAGAACAGAGTAAAGGGAACTAGCACAGTATGTACTGTAGTCCACAAACAGATGGACTACAGTCTGGAATTGTAGTCCATCTTTACAGTTAGTGGAACTGATAACATGGACAACACGTGGAGAAAAAAAAAAAAAACATTGCGATAACATTATTAATTTTTTCCACATACTTACATACATACACACACACAGCATTGCTATGGCTCTTCTATATAAATAAAGAATGAGGGTGTGGTCCAGTCAGTAGCGTCACTTACTCTCTGTTCCTTTATCACCCATACCAGATGTCTGTCGTCTGTGTGATCCTACATCACTATGTGTGTGTTCGTATTCTATGTTTATTCACTGTAAACACTTCTCTCATCTTCTTCCTCTCTAATCTTTCATTTGCATTACACACTCTCAGCTTCGAACATGACATCATTACTCCCGCACACTCGTTCTGTCTCTCTGTACTTCCTCAATAATTGTTTACTTATTCTTTGTCTTGTTTCTTTGTCCGTGCCTCGGCTTCACAATGCAGTGATGTTTTTCGATATCCTTAGTATGAATCATGAATCGCTCAAGTGGATTTTCACTAATAAACATCAAGGAAAAAAAATAAAACCATTCATAGACAGATAATGGATTTAGATTACTCAGTTTCATTATTTTTCATTTGTTTCTATTTTTCAGAAAATATGCTAATCTATATAAATCACTGCAGTGAGTTTGTTTCTCTGTTTTTACTTATCTTAATTATTTCTCTTGGTAGTGCAGAGTCAAGACTGCATCAGTAAGTCGTTTGACGGGGCGGGTGTTTTTTTTAAAAAAGGAAGTTTGCTTTTGGCTAAGCATTAGTAACTAAATCAGTGTTATCAGTGTTTTATGATTAATAAATTGGGCAGTGATAAGCATTAGTTTCTCTTCTCAGAAAACTTGTGTTTAATCTAATAGTTATTGAGCTTGTTTTGGTTTATTGCTAAAAGTCATAGTAAGTTACTTATTAAACAAATCAACATATAAAGCATTATTAACCCTTCACGGATAAATCAGAAACTATTTTGTGAATTGTATTAAAAGTTGGTGCTTTTACACCACACTGCCTCTATTTATGAGATTAAACATGTCCTGGTGTGTGGTGACAAAGATGTAAATGGTGTGTAATCCCTTTGATTCTTTACACATAAAAGCTAATGTTTAACCTGACCTGTTTCTACAGTATCTCACTGAACAATACACACACTGTCTGCTGAGACACATTTTCAGACCCTTTTGAACCAAACAGTTCTAACTACTTTAATAGGGGGAACCATCTTAGATGGTTTTCATAACTTTTAAGACTTCCATTATTTTACTTTGTAGAAACTCTTAAGTGATCTTAGCCAACAGATCAATTCTGTTCTGGATGTTGTGGTCTTTCAGCATTAAGAGCTATAGCTCAGTTAATTCTGATACAGAGTTAAAAAAATGACAAATAATATCTTTTGAATTTCAGTTACAGTCATATGAGATCATCCCGAAACTGTTTCCACAAAGAAAAAGCAAAATATTTTAAAAAAATACCTTAATATTAGTCCACAGGTGTAAAATTAGCACTATGTTTGTACACCGTGTTTATTTTTTTAACAGCGTGATATGAACAAACTATAATCTGTAGGGAGGATGTAAAGACCAGGGAAACGAGTCCAGACCAGGCTCCAAGCAGAAAGAAAATGAAGCAAAATAAATTTGATTTGTGAATTGTATATTTGCTCGCACAACTGGAAATAAACTGTTGCATACAATTTACACTGAGAATGTAAAACCAGAGATGACACTAAGAGAACAACATAAACATGTCCAAGTATTCAGACACTTTGATCTCTTTTCTTAAACTGTTACTTTAAAAAAGGCAAAATTCAGCTTTAAAATTAATATTATCAATCTTATGTCTGCTACTGAAACCATATTAAAGACATAATCTAAGGGAATGGAGTCTTAGTGGTTAGCACGTTCTCCTCTCAGCACTGGGGATCCAGGTTCGAATCCCTATCTGGGTGGAGTTTCCATGTGTCAGTGTGGGTTTTCTTCCACAGTCCAAAAATTACCCCATAAAATGTGAGTGAGTGTGTGCCCAGTGATAGACTGGTACCCTGTCCTGGGTGTATCTGCGCAGCACATGAAACTTTCTCCCCTGAATGGCCTCTAGTAGAGGATTAATCAGAATGACTGAATCTAAAAAACAATTTTTTTCATATTTTAAAACTATTTAATAATATTCATAATTTCAAACTCAGCCCAGAAATGCTGGCCATAAGTCAACTTTAATAGTTTACATCAATGAAGCTGCTAAAGTGTTGAAGTATTAGTAATGAGCATGTGATTGATTTATAACCATCAACCTTTCTTCTCTATGCTATGAGTTAGTGTTTGTAATTGTTCTCCTGCTGCAAAATGATGTAGTTTAACAACTTGAACCACCAGAATGTCAATTTAACCCTCAAATGAGGAATAAGCGCATCAGCATTACTGCACGGTGGTTTTGTGGTGGCGGTTTTTCTCATCATGCTAAAGCTTTGCATCCAGGAGCCACGCCAGAATAATTTCAAATAACAGAGAACCAGGATTCAGTTTAAACTGTAAACTGATCTCAGGTTTAAATCCCAATATAATAATGACGTGTCTGCTACTAAAAAAAAAAAAAAACATACCAATGATTTAAACTGAAGGTCATTTAAACTGTCTCACTGCTGTCCAGCTTTTTTCTTTTTTACTGTCAACACAGAACCATTAAGTATTAAGCCATCAGTATTTAGTCATATTATTTATGTAGCTTTTTGTGGTATGGTTTAAAGAAAGCTCCTTTTCTGTTCCAATTTGATTGAGAAGAATTTAAGATAAATAATGACAAGGCTTGAAAAATCTGGCAGGAAGAATTCCAGAGGACCCTGATGTCAGCCCCAATGAACATGTTTGGGGGAACCTGGAATGTTTATTTCCAGCCAGAACCTCTCATCCAACAATAGAAAATCCCCTTGGAGTAGGAAAACATTCAGAGTGGAGGTTGCTTCATTTGAGAGACTTAACTCAATAATAAAGTTTATGCTTTTGCCTACATATTTTCCTAGTAATGATTTTTTTTTCAGTTCATTTAAATGACCTTTTTTCAGTCTCAATTTTTAAATACTGAGCTCATGAGTGCAAATATATTTAACGTTCTTCTGGGACTGAGACAGTTTTAAGGTTGCTTTAGATGAGCCAACACCCAAATACCCAACACTGTTCTTTGTGGTCCTGATCATTACAGAAGAAAGAAAAGAAAACCAAACACACTGCAATTGTACAACTAAAGTACATTTACATGGAAAGTGGAGCCAATGAAAAAAAAAAAACAATCAAGTAGTAAACAACAAAATTAAGCACTCTGTATGGGTTTGGCCGTATTAACCTGCCATAATATTTTTGCATTCATTTTGTTTACAGAGATGCTAAATTATTTTGGAATATAGTCAGTGCTAGGGCGGCACAGTGGCTTAGTAGTGGTTAGCACGTTCGCCTCTCAGTTCGAATCTCAATCTGGGTGGAGTTTCCATGTTCGCCCTGTGTCCCCATTGGTTTTTTCCTCCAACAGTTCAAACACATGGGTTTAAGGTAAATTGGCTGCTCTAAATTGCCAATATGGCGGCACAGTGGCTAAGTGGTTAGCACGTTGGCCTCTCAGTGCTAGGGATTCCCGGTTCGAATCCCCATCTGGGTGGAGTTTCCATGTTCTCCCCGTGTCCGCGTGGGTTTCCTCCGGGTTCTCGGTTTCCTCCCACAGTCCAAAAACATGGATCAAGTCAATTGAGTTCCTCAAATTGCCCCATATAGAGTGTGTCTGTTTGAGTGAGTGTGTGCCCAGCGATGGATTGGCGCCCTGTCCTGGGTGTATCTGCCCAGCGCCCGAAACGTTTTCCCCTGGATGGGCATGGGGAACCCCACCGCGACCCTAATAGAGGATAAAACGGAAAATAATGAATGAATGAATGAATAAATTGCCAATATATAGTGTGTGTATGTGTGTGTGTGAGTAAGTAAGTGTGTATCCAGCGATTGACTGGCGGGCCGTCCTGTCTCCCCTGGATGAGGACAATAGCATAGGACTAACTAGAAGATGATGGATGGATACTCAGTGCATTGCAACGACAACAAATAATAGAGGATGTGGTTATGATGTCCTGTAACAAACTAAGATTTGTGAATCTTTTAATTCTCTTTAAAATCTTACCCCATTTAACTAAATGTTATGTCTATTGTCTTTACTATTGGTTATAGCGCCATACGAATGAGTCAATGACAATACTACAGTCACGGTTTCCTGTGACACTGCTCTATTACATGCAACACAAAGAAAAACAGAGTACTGAGTGTACTGAGAGTCCAGCCACAGAATCAAATGTTTTTAATCTGAAAGAATAAAATGAAATATTATTTTACTCTTCAGAAGTTTACTTTCATTTGTAAACAGGTTTCAATGGTTTGTCTTGGTCCCGATTCAAAATTCGCTGATAAACAGGCTTCGCCGCTTCAAATGTAGTTATTTACTAATGGTGACCTACTTGTAAACATGCAACAGCCCTATTAAACACAGGTTTAAACATGAGCTTGCAAACTATACATACGTCCTTGCAAAAGCACTCAAGTCCCATCGAAGCATCTTAATGCAGAACAATTAGATTTGTTTTAAAATTCTCAAAATTGCCCCATATAGAGTGTGTGTGTGTGAGTGAGTGTGTGCCCAGCGATGGATTGGCGCCTTGTCCTGGGTCTATCTGCCCAGCGCCGGAGACGTTCTCCCCTGGATGGGCATGGGGAACCCCACCGCGACCCTAATAGAGAATAAAGCGGGAGATAATGAATGAATGAATGAACATTCATCAGAACATAGTCACTTGGTCACTTCATAATAATTTGTGATGTTTAGGAAGCTGAAACTGGTTTCTTTTTGGCAAACAGACCAGACATGATGGACATGTAAAGAACCAGAACATCTTGTCACCTCTTTCATCAAAACCTGAGCTATTAGAAAAGTCGTAATCTACCCCATTGTCTAGTCCTCCCTGAAAAACTATGAGACAGAATAGAGTGTGTTTCCATTCTCAGGTAATAAAGGGTAACTTTGTTAACATTACATATTGTTTTTGCAAAAGTCAGACACATTAAACCATTTAAAATGTCTTTGTGCTGTACCATTTACATTTTCTCTATGATTAATTAACTTCATCCAAACCCCCTCGGAACTAAATAGGTGTCCACACACAGTGGGCGATCATAAAGTGCTGTAAGTGATGGTAAGAGTGTGATTATGTTGTATGTATGGGAGTGACTCTGTCCAGACAGTAAAGGGAACCATATGTGCAGATGTTTGTGCTCGTGTCTATGGAAACTACTGATAATGTAGTGTGTGGTGCAGATAGGGGTCACACAGAGAGCCTGTGTTTCCTACAGTATTGCTTCACTCACTTCCTGTGTATGAACAGATTGTTTTTTTTTTTTTTTTTTTTCCACAATGTGCTTTTCCAAAAGCTGGGTTTCTCAGCTCTGAACTTCTTGCTCGAATGTAGGAAGATGATATTATGATGCAACGATAATGGGTTTAATAAACAGTGTGTCTAAACAAGTTTGCTTTCAGTGAGAGGTTACTCCTCAAGAATACGTCAAGAGAAGAATGATTTTTATTATTTTCACTCCTCAGGAACCGACTTGTGTGGTTAATGCTTTCCGTATGATCCGTTTCCTGGTGCTGTTCATGCTGATGCTTCTCAACTGCAATCTGTTGGATTGATCTTCCATTAAGCTCAGGAGGTTTTATTCACCTCTAGTGCTGTTTAAAAACTGATTTGCATTTAACTGATGTACAACACTACTAACAACTGATAGTATTTCTCTTTGATTTCAGAAGTGTACACTATTTTTCACAATAACACCAGGTCTGTTAAACTTATGTATGAAAAATGAATTTGTCAGTGCTGCTGTGTCAATAAAGTGATCTATAAAAATGCATTTCAGTCATTCATTATCTCCCGCTTTATCCTCTATTAGGGTCGCGGTGGGGTTCCCCATGCCCATCCAGGGGAGAACGTCCCGGGCGCTGGGCAGAGAGACCCAGGACAGGGCGCCAATCCATCGCCGGGCACACACTCACTCACACAGAAACACTCTATATGGGGCAATTTGGAGAATTCAATTGACTTGATCCATGTTTTTGAACTGTGGGAGGAAACCGGAGAACCCGGAGGAAACCCACGCAGACACGGGGAGAACATGGAAACTCCACCCAGATGGGGATTCGAACTGGGAATCCCTAGCGCTGAGAGGCGAACGTGCTAACCACTAAGCCACCGTGTCACCTCTATAAAAATTAGTATGCAAATATGAAAATCAGGATTAGAGGCGGAGCTACATTATGGGCCCTATCCTACACCCTGCAAAAGGTGTGTCACGATGCTCATTGCTATCTTAGACCCAGTCATTTTCATGCTTTCTGCCTGCGCTGTTCATATTATTGCAAATATATATATAGGATATGGTTTTCCAAAAATGAGGTGTGTTTAGGCAATATTCTGTCGTATTGCTATCTTAGTAACTGAAAGCATCACAGGTCCGTCACTGACTGAAAACAACCCTGACAGACGTCAATAGACGTTTATTGCTGTTTTGGCAGTAAATTAAAACACAAACGCAGCACACAAACCCATAGCGTGTGCCAGTTGGCAACGTTGCAAACATTTATATCAACAATTACAAACATACAAAATAACACTGCACCATCGAAATAGCAATTTGGCAAAGTCAAACTGCATCTGGCTCTAAACGGGAAAAGAATGAGAGACAGTGATTGGTTTATTGCTCGTTACGCACAAAACATACACCTATGAATAAGAGAGTTAGTGCAGGCCCTGCGGCATGGTGCGCAATTGACACCTCGCTAAAAATGACTAAAACTGTGACATATTACATTTGGATGTTACTTTTGATTAAAAATGTTTCAGAAAGGGAAGTTTTTATACACTGTTCTGCTGTTTGTTAATTGAAAAGGTGTGAAGGTGAGATTTAAGATACAGAAAAAATGTGAGTAAAACAGGATAGGACGGTTATTTACCATTAAAGGAGAAACAGCATCCGTACCTAAGCCAAATACCACGCATAAAACACACACACACACACATTTGTATTTTATGCATTGTGGGGACATTACATTGACTAATTAAAGACTTATCCATACCATAAATATAACCCAAACATCCAAAACAACCATCCTTACCATGACTATAACCAAACTACAAGTTTTCATTGAATGATTTACATTGTAAGTTCCATATTTCAGTCCCTTTAATTACATGCATCACAGTATGTAAGCAGGTTTTAATTCCCACAATGTTATATATACTTGTACACACACACACGCATCCGTGCACACCCCTAAGATGGCAAAGAAACCAAGAAGAGGACAAAACAACTACAGGTGTCTGTTCTAAAAGACAAAAGAAAATCTTTAAGCAAAAAAAAACATTTGTTCTTCCTGGAATGTTGTCATACGAGTCTTGAAATAATACTTAAAAACCCATACACACATACAGACACATTTACATTTGGTCATTTAGCAGACGCTTTTATCCAATGCGACTTACAAGGTGAGCACAGGGTTAATCACAACATCCCTGGAGCAATGAGGGTTAAGGGTCTTGCTCAAGGACCCACACTGGTAACTTTAGTAAACCTGGGATTTGAACCCCCAACCTTCAGATTGATAGCACAACGCCCTGACCACCGAGCTACCACGCCCACATCCTTTAATGGATAATGAAAGTAGAGAAGTTCAGTCTTCTTGGACAGAACATCTCCTTTTTGGAAGGAGAAGAACTTCATCCTGGTGGTTTTGGTCCACTCTGGAGCATTTAAGCAGTAAGTGAAATGGAAAAACAGGTGGCACGGTGGCTTAGTGGTTATCAAATCCTGATCTGGGTGTCCACATCGATTTCCTCTGGTTTTATCCCACAGTCCAAAAACATGGGTGTAGGGTAAATTGGCTGCTCTAATTTTCCTATATAGTATGTCTGTGTGAGTGAGTGAGTAAGTATGTACCCTGTGCCTGAAATGTTCTCCCCTGGATGGGAATGGGGAACCCCCCCTTCGCAACTCTAGTAGAAGATTGAGTGGAAGATAATGGATGGAGGAATATAGGAACATCAAGTATGAAAAGAAGCATCATGAGCTTCCCTAATGAAAAGATTCCACAAAGAAGGAGGCTTGCATCAGGAAAGGTGTGCCAGGTTGAACATGCAGTTGTGTTTTAATGGCTGGTGCAAGTGTTTTCAGGAGAAATCGGATGTTATCAGGCGGCTCATCTGAGGTGCTGTCTACACAGATTGGTGGAAGGAGGTGATTTTTATTTGTAGATCTGGCGACTTGGTGAGTCATCGTCTGAAAATCTCCAACTGTAAGCTTTTTATCCTCTCCAATCATCTAACCTCCATCTGTCTGAATAAGGATACCACTCGATTTCTCTCCCAGCAAGGCAAATCTGAAAAACCTTTTAAATCTCATAGAATAACCAGCTGCTCCAAATAACTTTTTCGTTTGATCTTTTTGGTCCATTTCAATATTAAGCCACAACAAATAAGCTTGTTATAAAATCCTAAATGTATGTATTTCTGTATTTATTTAGCCTAATATACAAATGCATCCATGACATTGGCTTAGAAACATATAAAATGTATATGGTGCCAAAATTAAAGACTTCATTTAATTAATCACAGCAATAGTCCATTTTTCTTTTTTTTTGACGGGGAGGGTTATAAGGGTAAAAGTATGATGCATGAATACAGGAATGAATGAATGAGGGTTTAAAGAAATCTCACAGCGCCTCACACGCTGTATCACGACTGACCCTGTGAGCTGAGCCCAGTCATCAGGTTGAGAAATTTTAAATAAGAGTGTCTGAAAAAAACACTTAAGTAAAGTGCATTATATTACATTATTAAACAGGTAGTTCTGGTCCTTGAATCTGATTGGCTGAGCTGTTTGACCAGCCATGACATCCATCTTCCGCCTTATCTTCTATTAGGGTCGCGTTGTGGTTCCCCATGCCCATCGAGGAAAGAACGTTTCGGGCGCTGGGCAGAAACACCCAGGACAGGACACCAATCTACCGCTGGGCACACACTCACTCACACAAACACACTCTATATGGGGCAATTTGGAGAACTCAATTGACCTTGATCCATGTTTTTGGACTGTGGGAGGAAACCGGAGAACCCGGAGGAAACCCACACGGACACGGGGAGAACATGGAAACTCCACCCAGATTGGGATTCGAACCAGGAATCCCTAGTGCTGAGAGGCGAACATGCTAACCACTAAGCCACCTTGCCGCCCCAGCCATGACATAATTGACAATAATGTGCAATGTGGAGCACTATTGGAGGGCACAATGCGTTATATACAATACATTATTTACCACAAATGGAAATACTGATTAATATAAAAAAATATATTAATATAATATTTACACTTTATACAATAAGGTTTCAGAATGTTAAAAAATCTGAATGAACAATAATATTCTAATTTCTTCATCATCGAAAAGTTGGTTTTAACATATTTTTTATTACTACTCCTATACAAAGGTGCCAGTAGTTCAGAAGGTCGTTCCATCTCGTTGGGCGAGCTGAGCTCCCTGCTGTACCTGGAGTTTGCATCATTGCTTCATAACAGCCACCATTGTTCTCTGTTTCGCTCTTCCTCTCAGCATTTCTGTTTTAAACATCAGCTCACATTTTCTCAACTCCGTTCTCTCTCGCTCTCTCCCTCTAATAAGATTCTCCACATGGTTTTAGTCTTTCCACATTTTCCTTCCATTAAAGTAGATTTGTGAGGATTTACGGCTGAACTGTAGATCGTTGCAACATGACTCCAAAAAAAAAAAAAAAAAAGTAATAAATAAATAAAAGAGTCATAGTTTCTGTCACGGTCATATTTCCAACACACCCATGTGAAGTTCTGTTTAGGTGAATCTTAAGTTCTTTATTACACAGATCACCAGTATTCATCCATCCATTCATTCATTATCTTCCGCTTTATCCTCTATTAGGGTCGCGGGGGAGAACGTTTCGGGCGCTGGGCAGATACACCCAGGACAGGGCACCAATCCATCGCTGGGCACACACTCACTCACACAAACACACTCTATATGGGGCAATTTGGAGAACTCAATTGACTTGATCCATGTTTTTGGACTGTGGGAGGAAACCGGAGAACCCGGAGGAAACCCACGCGGGCACGGGAAGAACATGGAAACTCCACCCAGATGGGGATTCGAACCGGGAATCCATAGCGCAGAGGCGAACGTGCTACCAACTAAGCCACCGTGCCATCACCAGTATTCAGTATTTCAAAATGTCAAAAGTACAGCAGCACAAAGGAACACTGCCTTTCCACGAATATCACTGTAGAACATGGAACACTTATTTCAAGTCAGGTATTTAATCACAAACAAGAGCATATATATGTGGCACATAATGAAACATCATGGGAGGCACAGTGGCTTAGTGTTTAGCATGTTCGCCTCTCAGTGCTGTGGATGCACGTTCAAATTCTGGGTGGAGGTTTCCACATTCTCCCAATGTCTACGTGGGCTTCCTCTGGGTTCTCTGGTTTCGTCCCACACACTAGATGGATTCAAGGTAAATTGACAGCGCTTAATTGCCCCTATAGTGTGTGGAAGTGTGAGTGATCGTGTGCCCAGTGATATATTGTCACCCTGTGTGGAGTGTATCCGCCTAGTGCCTGAAACAATCTCCCCTGGATGGGCATGGGGAACCCCCTCTGTTAAAAACAGCTATTTGATTATTTGTAGACTGAAGAAAGTCTACAAAGAATCAAATAGCTTTTTTTTTTATTTTATATTGATGTTTAACATATGAAAAAAAAATGATGGTAAAAAGAGAGACAGCTTGTGAATCTAAGCAACGATAACAATAACAGTAACATGGTGGTGATGAAAGTTCAGAAAATATTTTGTATTTATTCCTCTACATCCTGAATGTCTGCTCTCAGCCTCATCTCTCCGACTGCCCCATCTTCATTTCCTCTCATGTCCGTCTCCATCATCTTAAACCCTAAATCTTTCTGGCCCAATTTAACTGTCTAATCACTTCTTCCTCTCTGGGCTGAACTTCGACTGTTCCCTCAACACGCCTCACCATCACTCCACCTCTCTCATCGCCCCAGTGTTTGCTCGCTAGTTCGAGACCTAGTGCTGAACATGTGTGTGAAAATAAACGGAACCACGGGTGTTGCACTGGAATGATAATCACTTCCATAGTCCAGACTTTAACTGGACGACAGTGTGAATAGCTTTGTAGGGCCTAAACGTGATACAACGGTGTGAAAGACACAATCTGGCATTTATTAGTACTAATCGGTTATTAAACCATAACAGAAATATAAACGTTATAACTTAAAACATGTTTTTCACTGATTTTTTTCTGAAATCTTAATATTTAGTTGGAACACAAAAACAATAATACATTCATTTAATATCTTAGGCTTAATAATCTACTAGGTTCATGGGGGGGTTCCATTTGCTAAGCCAGGGGAGAACGTTTCGGGCGCTGGGCAGATTCACCCAGGACAGGGCGCCAATCTATCGCTGGGCACACACTCACTCACACATACATACACAAACGCAGAAACACACTCTATATGAGGCAATTTAGAGCATTCAATTTATCCTGAATTCATGTTTTGGACTGTGGAAGGAAACCGGAGAACCCGAAGGAAGCCCTCGTGGACACGGGGAGAACATGGAAACGCTTCCCAGATTGGGATTCAAACTTGAATCCCCTGCGCTAAGAGGCGAACATGCCAACCACTAAGCCACAACAGTAATACACAAAGTTCTTATTATTAATGATAAATGTAATGTATTTATGTGTATTCATGTATTTATAGTGATGATGATGTAATAATGGAATCTTGGATTTCAGATTGGTCTGAAGTGAAAAACTAAAACCTGGGCCCAGCAGTAAGAATTGGAAGTATTTGATTTCGCCACTCTTACCTCTCATACCCTGTACTAAGCATGCATAGTCCCACCCTGTCAGTTCAGCATGAGGTCAGAGTGTATGCGATCTTACCTCGAAGAAAAATGATGCAACATGGCTTTAAGGATCGCTGAAACGTGTGCAAAGGGCAAATAAAAGGAACAAAAAGATAAAACAAAGTTGAGACACTCAGACAATGGCATAATCTCAGGTAGCTTTTCAGAGGATTTTGGTCCATGAAGGTGGACAATTTTGCCTTTCTGTCAGCTCTGAACTGTTTCTGTTCTCACCAATGAGATAAAGACGTAATGCATCCAAAGGAGGTAGTGAAGTCAAAGAATCCCCCTTTTATAATCTAAAACATACTCTGAACACCTAAAAGTACTATACAACTGAAAATTAACCATGCCTTTCATCCAGCATTGTAAATATAAAAGACATTCGATAAACTGTCCATAAAAACCATAACAACCAAAGACACCTAATAAAACTTGTACCATCTTGTACACAGTCAGTAATATGCCCCAACTGACATCAGGTTCCTCTGCATTCACTGCCTGACTGCATTACATTGTGATCTTTAGACAGATGCCTGTAGTACTATCTCCTACGGAATTATTTATTATAATTGTTTTCTCTGACACTTCGTTGATTAAAATGGTTGCAACCTCTGAAGCAATGAGGTTTAGGGGGCTTGGTTAAGGGTGAAAACACTTCGGTGGACTTTGTCTTTCACATAATTACTGTGCTTTATTAGCTCCAACTACTGTTCTCGTCTGTTTTCTTTGAGGTATCACTAGCTCTTCATCCATAACACCTCCAGAGCACCACGGCAAAGACAATGTCTGGACAGAACCTGGATTTCTGTTGGACTGCAGGATGACCTCACTAACCTGAGTTATCCTGAATTTTTTAAAATGGACATCTGATCATTGCGTTCTGTACATGTGTCTTGCACTGTTGATGCTGCCTGGCTGCTCAAGGAGGAGTCCTCTCAAGGTTTCTTCCTTAAGAAACAATTAAGCAGGGTTTTTTTTCTTGCCTCTGTCACTTCGGCTTGCTCTTCGGGAGTTCAGGTTTAAATACTGTAATGCTGCTTTTTGACAATGTACTATTATAATAAGTGTCCTAAATAAATGACCTTGAACTTGAACCCCGCAACCTTCAGATTGAATGCCCAACATCCAAGCCACTGAGCCTACACCTGCAGTTTCCCCTACCATTGACCTTATGATCTCAGGGATAGATGACAGCACCCCTATGACCTTAATATCAAATAAAGAACATTCCTGAATTAATTCCCTACATTACATGTGGACTTTTTTTGGGGTATAAATACTTAAATTCTAATTCAAATGTCGAACAGCAAGCATTTTAAAAACTTGGTAAAATTCCTTAAACGCATTTTCATAAACAAAGACATTTAGTATTATAAAGGGCTATAAAACCAACGACTTTAAGTCTGAATGATAATGCTAACAGCTAAGGCTTTCAGCAGCAAACATCTGCAAAACGCCTCACTTTCATCTTTGTGAAATGTTATGAATGATGAGAAACTGATGTGGTCTGATGGATTTGAGGCTCAGACCAAAATCTATTCAAATGAATGAGTGAGAGTGTAAGCGGTGTCTGGTTCTGATATCTGCATTTCAAAAAGGAATCCATGTTTCTTGTTAGCGAGAATCTGCTGATTCCTAAAGCGAGTGAGTGTGACAGCTCTCTCCGTGGGTATGGTTAGGAAAGGAAAATACAAAGTTGTCAAGCCACAAATGTGGTATGTAAAGACCAATAGAATAGAGGGGTGCAGTCCGAATTAGGGAGCAAGTAATTATGGGCATGTTTTTGGTGGATCACAAAATAACCAACCACCCCCTCTACCTAAATCATTACATTTTGTGGCAAGGACATGCTTTAAAGTTTGGGGATAGCTGATAGTAATTGTGGTTAAGCGTTGGGGTAAGTCCCTACAGTGCATGAAAACAGAGCTGTGTGCTCAAAGATGAAGTCATGTCAGCTGAGAACTGGAATTTTCATGGTTATACAACAAGGACACAAAGCTGAAGCAATATCCTGCTACGAATCCACCGAAAAGAGATGCAACAAGATTGTAAAGGCTCTCTGAATAAACTCAGACCCACTGACTTACAGAGACAGAGAGTTAACTGCAACGTTCACTTAATTAGGAATTAAAACACAGCAAGCGTTAGTGTTGGTGCAATGAGGCTCTATAATCATTACATTATGCTCAGTTTATTAGGGAATTGGGACAGGAGAGATTTGCATCAGAGGCTTAAAATGAGGTGTGTCTTCAATTTTAAACCAAAACCAGATGCGCTCGCTTGTACTCTCCCTCTCTCTCTTTCTCTTCACACATATACACCCACACACACACACAGAGAGACACACACAGACACACACAGACACACAGGTTGTATCAATGTATTTTTGTGATAATGTTGTAATCTATTAGTCTTGGCCTCATCCCAGATCACTTTAATTTTCCAAAACTTTCTCTGGCCCATTCTTTTAACAACCGATTAAAATCAGTTAGACATGATCTGTTTCATGTGCACACAATGACACACAAAGTGATACATTGTTTGTCATGGCCACACCAAGAACATTCATCTGGTATCAGAACGTGTTGTATCATGACAGACTCTGTATTCTGGCCCAAACCATAAAGTTGGGACGCTTGTAAGTCGCTTTGGATAAAAGCATCTGCAAAATGATCAAATCTAAGTAATGTAATCTATCTGTTCAAACACCTGAATACTCAGGCAAACCAAAAGGAGGAAACCCATGCAGACAACATGGAAGCTGCACCCAGATTGGGATTGAAAACCTGGAGAAGCAAATGTGCTAACCACCAAGTCACCATGCCGCCCTGCTAAAGCTTTTTATATTCCATCCATCCATTATCTCCCGCTTTATCCTCTATTAGGCTCGCGGTGGGGGTTCCCCATGCCCATCCAGGGGAGAACGTCTCGGGCACTGGGCAAATACACTCAAGATCGCTGGCCACACAGGCACGCACACAAACACACTCTATATGGGGCAATTTGGAGAATTCAATTGACTTGATCCATGTTTTTGGACGGTGGGAGGAAACCGGAGAACCCAGAGGTAACCCACACGGACACGGGGAGAACATGGAAACTCCACCCAGATTGGGATTAGAACCGGGAATCCCTAGTGCTGAGACGAGAACATGCTAACCACTAAGCCACCGTGCCGCTTTTTATATTTTATATTTCTATTCATACTAGACAATAATGACCAAACATGTGGACACTTAACATTCACAGCTATACAAGTTAGATGTTCTGTTTTAAAATTATAGGCATGTTTATGAAGCTAACTGGAAGATTAACATGGTACAGAATACAGACCATCATAATATCAGTCTCTTCAAAACTCTTAATCAATGTACTGGGGATAGGGGACCACTAATCATGTAACTGTAAAATCTGTTTTAAAATGAATGCGACAAAACTTTAAACATCATTGTTTAAAACAGGCGGCACGGTGGTTTAGTGGTTAGCACGTTCTCCTCTCAGCACTAGGGATTCCTGGTTCGAAGCCCCATCTGGGTGGAGTTTCCATGTTCTACCCGCGTGGGTTTCCTCCATGTTCTCCGGTTTCCTCCCACAGTCCAAAAACATGGATCAAGTCAATTGAGTTCTCCAAATTGCTCACAAATTGTGTGAGTGAGTTTGTGCCCAGCGATAGGTTGGCGCCCTATTGCGCCCAAAACGTTCTCCCCTGGATGGGCATGGGGAACCCCACCGCGACCCTAATAGAGGATAAAGCGGGAGATAATGAATGTTTAAAACAGAGCTCCTCTGCTGTGATATTAAAATGACCCAAATAATGGGACTAACACGACAGCACTTGGACTGAATTATTAGGAAATGATGTTCACATGCCTGTGGCCATATAGAAAACATTTAACTAGTAGAGCATAATGTCAATTTAAAGACTATATATGAAGCAGGAGTCCCTGAACTCAGCAGCAGTATCAACTCTAATGGCTTTTTAATCACTGGGTACAGAAGCGAGAATGCTGACCCAAAGAGAAAAAGATAAAACCAGAAGCAATAATTACGGAAAAAGGACAGACATAGAAGCTTTTCTATGCTTAAACCAGAGGGTAAACCTTGAGCCTCAGGCGACTTTAAGGATCAATATTTGAATTAATTATTTAGGATGCATCAGACTACGGGTCTGCCGCCAGCAAAAAGTGCAATGGCTGATTCACTTCAGACTAGACAGGATTACACGGGCAAAGCATTTAGAAAAACACACTGCAGATAGTTCTGCATATATTTATGACATATCTCACAAGAGAGAGGTTGAAACAGTGTTATTTATCTGGTAGACTTGTACTATGTTAAGGTGCCAAGTTCTCCAACACACATCTGCAATGTATGTGCGCACACACACACACACACACGCCATGCCACAACACATACCTCCCCAAAATAACCAAACCCCTCTTTCTAAAACTGGCAGTGTGTCTGTCTGTGTTTTGCCTCTATCGTCTGCATATTAAAGGTCTTTTGTGCTCATAACTAGCACCTGCAGAGTCAGCACACCTGCCAAAAATAAACATACCCCACCCTCTTCAGAAAGTTCTGGAATAATGATGCCTTCCACATCAAAGTGGGAAACCAGGTCTACATCATTAACCTCAGCATGTTTTTGATTTGTAGGAAAAACATCAATCATTCATGAAACCACACGTTTCCAACTGTAAACAGAGAACAAAATAGTCCATGTTTTAGATGAACCACTTTTCTGTTCTGATTGTTTCTAAAACAATCAAATACAATGGTATTCTAAACTTGTTTGCAGACCAAAAAACTGTATTATTAAATGGTGTAAACAGCTTTGTTATAAGTTTGGCCCAAAGCAGCAATTCGCAACTGGTGGGCCGTGAACCAAAAGTGGGTCGCAAACACGTTCTGGGCTGGTTGCAGAGAGCTTGTGAAAAAAAAAAATAAATAAATAAAATAAAAATAATAATAACTATTGCGGGGCGGCACGGTGGCTTAGTGGTTAGCACGTTCGCCTCTCAGCGCTAGGGATTCCCGGTTCGAATCCCCATCTGGGTGGAGTTTCCATGTTCTCCCCGTGTGCGCGTGGGTTTTCTCCGGGTTCTCCGGTTTCCTGCCACAGTCCAAAAACATGGATCAAGCCAATTGAGTTCTCCAAATTGCCCCATATAGAGTGTGTCTGTGTGAGTGAGTGTGTGCCCAGCGATGGATTGGCACCCTGTCCTGGGTGTGTCTGCCCAGTGCCCGAAATGTTCTCCCCTGGATGGGCATGGGGAACCCCACCACGACACTAATAGAGGATAAAGCGGGAGATAATGAATGAATGAATAATTATTGCTGATCTGGTTTTTTACTCGTCTTTTAGCTCAAAGAAACAAGCGTCAGAAGTACACAGCAATCAAATTACCGTGGTAACCATAAGACTTGCCAGTTAGCCTTCGCTTTAAATTTGTGATGATGTTTGGAGACAACATGGCGCAATTCATGTAGCTTAGTGGTTAGCACGTTCGCCTCATAGAGCTGGGGATTCCTGGTTCCAATCCCAATCTGAGTGGAGTTTCCATGTTCTCCCCGTGTCTGCGTGGGTTTCCTACCACAGTCCAAAAACATGGATCAAGGTTAATTGAATTCTCCAAATTGCCCCATGTAGAGTGTGTTTGTGTGGCCCTGTCCTGGGTGTGTCTGCCCGGTGCCCGGGGCGTTCTCCCCTGGATGGACATGGGGAACCCCCCACGACCCTAATAGAGGATTAAGCGGAAGATGGTGAATGAATGGCGCAATGCAAATATAACCCGCACAATATGAAACGTGTTTTCTTTTTAAAAAGCACCTTCAATTCACTTTGCGTGCATATGCATATTTACATGTGGTTTTAAAGGCTATTTTTCAAATTTGTTTGTTTCATATTCTATAAAACTCGGTTACGACTTAATGGCCATGCGAAAATGCAGGTCCCATTTGAGAAGCCCAGGCATAAAGAACCTTACTTGAGGCCTTATGTCTTATTGGCTTATGACCAGCATTTGCTCTGAACAGTTCATTACAGCAATAATAGATCCAGAAAAGCGTTCTAAAACAAATACTTTTGCGTATAATATGAAGTGAATATAAAACAAAATATTAAATTCTATAGTAAAAATGTAAAATTTGCACCAACCAGATACCTCAATTCAGTACTTTTATGAGTTACAAGGTATATTCTGACCAGTCTTATCGGTAATGATGGTAACTCTGCTGAGTCATTGCTCAATTGCCGATAACAGAAATTCCTTCATATGTAGTATTAACACTGGCTTGTATGAACTGTGCTGCCTGGCGTAAATCTTCAAAGGGTAAAAGTTTTCACGTATGAATGTTTATAGCGCCTGCACTCCCACTCGGCCGTTTATTAGGAACAAATTTACACCAGCTCATTTATGTAGTTTTCCAAACAGGATATGCTGTGGCAGCAGTGCAGTGTGTAAAGTGCAGGTAATGATCACATCAACCAGCAACACTGGGGTAATTCATCTTAGTGACTTTGCCCATGGCATGTTTGTTGTTACCAGACAGGCTGATTTGAGTAATTTTGTAACTGCAGACCAGATGGGACTATTATTATTTTCCTTCTAACGATATGGACAACAAAATAATAGTCTAAAAACTGAAATAAGAGAATGGACTCCTGAGACTTGGGCCACCATTTACATGTCACTCCTTGTTGCTGTGAGGAAAAAAAGCTGTCACCGGTTATTTGGTTTGCGGGGCTCATTAAACGAACATTACCAATAGGTTTATATTTATACTCATACCAATATCCTGACCAATTGGTAATTGATAGCTCAAAGTAGTGATGTATTCAGAAAAATGTTTAATTTATGGAACACTGCTATGAAGATTGTATTCTTGGTAAAAAGTCTGATGCAGTGAGGGCTCTGCAGGTATAACAAGCAGTGTTTGAACACAAGAACAAAGCAATAAGAGTTCAATCACCCTGTTTTAGCTACATCAACACAGATAAAGAATATGAGGAGTACAGTACAGTCCTCATAATTTCACAGATTGCACGAGGCTTTTTGCCAGCGGTTTGCTTCTTTGATCATTATGTGACTGTGCACACGCAGCGTGGTGCTTAAAAGTTCATGACAGCTAATGCGAACAAATGTGCAAGATACAAATCAAGAAAAAAACGAAAAAAAAATTAAGATCTTATCTGTAAACTGTTCTGTTTGGGACCAGATTTTTAGAGGTTTGCAGCAAAACAACCCAAAAAAATGTACTGAAAGACCTCAGGTCAGCCAACTCAATAAAAAGTGGCCGGTCAGTTTTAGAGGGAAAATCCAGTGAAGGGTCACAACCTGAACTTTATTACAGAATCCTCTCATTCGGAAAATCAGCTTTGAAGTTACTACACACACACACATTTTCTAGTGGTGAAGTCATGCAGCAGACTATATTAATCAGAGACAGAGGGTTATGAATGCAACATGTTTAACTCTGTAAATGTAAATTTAATGTAAATGTTTAGACACTCGTACTTAAGTAGTATATATATTTTTTTTTTATTGTTTTTAATGTCTAAATTTCAGTAAATTTAACAATGTCATCTTTAACAACAGGGCTTATCTCAGTCAGGAGGTCCATGAAAGGTTTATTGTTTTTAAATTTGCATTTGGTCATTTAGCAGATGTTTTTATCCAAAAAGTGACTTAAAAATTGAACACAGGATTTATACAGCATCGCTGGAGCAATGAGGGTTAAGGGTTTTGCTTAAGGACTTACAGTGGTAACAGAGTGGACCTGGGCTTTGAACTCACAACCTTCAGATTGATAGCCCAGCACCCTAACCAATGAGCTAGCACGTCCCTACCCCACATCCCTTATCACTTTGAAGACTTAAGTGTTTAACTAAACAAGTCAAAAAAACACAATGACAACATAATGTGATACAAATATGCATTTGGTAATATTTCCCAACTCCATAAGGCAGTATCACTAAGCAGTTTTAAGAAACTACTGAAGACGCATCTCTTTAACAAATACCTGTAGTAAAAAAAAAAGAAAGGGGGGGGGGTCGCAGCATTAAATAAAATTCAGGTTGATGAATTTACAGTGTAGTTGGTTTTCTGCATAACTTCTGACTTGTAATGTTCTCATTTGTAAGTCGCTTTGGATAAAAGTGTCTGCTAAATGACTAAATGTAAATGTATAATTGTTAGTTGTAAGGTACCCTGAGTGACTCAGATTCTGACGAAGTTTCTGTTTCTTAGTACACAATTATAATGCAAAACCATCTTTAGTGAAAGTCAAGGAACTATGGGTGTCTTTGGTTCATTTTCATTTTCTAAGTGGTCTTTGGTGTTATTTAAAGTCATGTGACATTTCCACATTAGCTCTGGCAGGAAAGCAGATCATATGAATGTATTAAAATGGCACTGCCACAGTATGCCATCAATCTGTTTTATTTCTGACACTCTACAGCACTCACAGCACAAATGCAGAGTGCGTCATCAGAACGCAGAAACTCGACAAGCGCTTTGTTAATTACAAATCAACCGTATGTGTCAAAAAGTAAGTAACTTCTCTTCAGAGGAAGTCTGTTCTCAAACTTTAAAACACAATAACCACTCACATAAGTGTTTACCAAGAAAAAGCTAAAACAACCTATGAGTTTCACCATGGCATTAAAATGAAGCAACTAGAGTCCTGTGAGCACGGGTAAAAGATTAGATGATACAGCGATGATCAGTAAGAAGTTCTGACACAGAACAGGTGTGATTTGGGTGGTGGATTGTTTATTGTCAGTTCTGCAGTGACACTGATTCAGTGAGGGGGGTTTAGTGCAGCAGTGCTGCTGTAGTTTCATTTAAATACATCAGTGACACTGCTGGGATAGGAATAATGCACCAAAACAAATAATACCTGCTCTTTGGTGCTACTATTGGGGTCCTGACCATCAGAGAACAGAGTGCACAGTATGTACTTTATTCCCCAAACAGATGCTTGATTATTGTAATGCGCTACTTGCCGGTATCCCAGCTTCCATGATCAGACCTCTTCAACTAATTCAAAACTCTGCACCCCGACTTGTGTTTAACCAGCCCAAGCGAACTCATGTCACTCCATTACTCACTTCCCTCCATTGGCTCCCAGTAGCTGCTCGCATTCAGTACAAGTCACTGACTCTGGCATACAGAACCATTTCTGGATCTTCCCCCTCCTACCTTCACTCCATCTTTTCAAAATACACTCCGACTCGTTCACTTCGCTCCAGTGATGATTGCCGCCTGGCGGTTCCACCTCACCGAGGAGCTAATTCTCACTCCGTGACGTTCACCACTGCAAAATGGTGGAACGTTCTTCCCAACTCTGTCCGTAAGGCAGAATCACTAAACAGTTTTAAGAAACTACTGAAGACGCATCTCTTTAACAAATACCTGTTGTAGTAAAATAAAAAAAAAAAAATTAAATTAAAAAATTTAAATAAAAAAATGGGGAGGGGCCACAGCATCGAATAACAATCAGGTTTGATGAATTTACATTATAGTTGGTTTTCTCCATGGCTTCTGACTTGTGGTGTTCTCATTTGTAAGTCGCTTTGGATAAAAGCGTCTGCTAAATGACTAAATGTAAAGTAAATGTAAACAGATAAACTACAGTTTGGAATTGTAGAACTACAAAGTCCATCTTTACAGAAAGTGCAACATGGAACTCCTTCAGGTCTTACTCCAGGGCAGGTACGTTCTCCACAAACAGGAACCATGACTGACAAAGTCTGTGATAAATGATCCAGATTCAAGCAAGCACAAGACTCCATTAAAAAAAACAAAGAGCTCTAAAATAGTAAAATTAAAACAAGGACAATAAACAAACTGAACTTTTTTTAGACTGTGGAAGTTTTGTAGTCTATATTTAATAAACTTGCTACTGTAAGCATCCAAAACACAATAAAGCATTGCAGAGCATATGCTGAAACACTAAAGCACGAAAAAGAACTCAACCTACAAAAGAGCTTTCAGCTTACGTCACTTCAGCATTCCTATCGAGGGGCGAATTGGACAGAAAAAAAGCCCCTGAAGGTATGTAGTTCCCTGTGAACACTCACAAAGGTTAGTTTTTCTCCAGTTTATTACACTCATGGATGAGGTTTGCAATTTAAAATGGGTTTTAAAACCAAAAATCTTCATTTGGACAGGTTAGAGGTGACACTGAAGACAGTTTAATGCTTTTATGGTGAAGGTGAAACGGTGAGATGCATAACATCAGAGAACGAAAGAACGATTTAGAAAGCCTTTGAGGAAAAGGGCACATGAGGGAGAGACCGGCAGAGGAGCGGCAGGGATGTTTCAAGACGTGCCAGTGAGAGAGGAACGAGATGAGTGAGTGAGCGAGTGAGTGAGTGAGGTCACTGTAACTTCACTGCGTGGGTGTTTTCTTCCATTTCTCCCTCTTTACCCTCCAGACCCCCCTACATGGGTGGGGTCTTTCTCACTCAAGCGTTCTCCACGCCCCCCTATCCTTTTCTTTTCTTTTTCCTTGCTCTCAGTCTCCCTCTGTCTCTGTCTTTGTAACTCAGTCTCACTCGCTCTTTAGGGAGATGACTGTGAGCTTGCATAATCGCTGCAGAATTTTGAAGCAGCCAAAAAAACAGGTCTGGGCCTCATTTCCGACTCTCGGGTTTCAGCGCCTGGTCAGAACTCGCCCTTTAGCCCAAAAAAAACTCTTTATTTTTGTAGAGATCTCACACCCTTTCCATTAAATTCTTTTTTTAATTCAGTTAATCATTTTAAGGTGGCACGGTGGCTTAGTGGTTAGCACGTTCGCCTCTCAGCACTAGGGATTCCCGGTTCGAATCCCCATCTGGGTGGAGTTTCCATGTTCTCCCCGTGTCCGTGTGGGTTTCCTCTGGGTTCTCCGGTTTCCTCCCGCAGTCCAAAAACATGGATCAAGTCAATTGAGTTCTCCAAATTGCCCCCTATAGAGTGTGTCTGCCCAGCGCCAAAACGTTCTCCCCTGGATGGGCATGGGGAACCCCCCCCCGCGAACCTAATAGAGGATAAAGCGGAAGATAATGAATGAGTAATGAATACTTTTCACTGTAATATTCAGATATACTGTGGGGTTGTATCATCAAATAGCAAACACCTGCTTTCTGACGGGGATCAGTTCCAGTTCATAGTATTGGCTTGAGGTGTGGCTTGGCAGAACACCATCTGTGGTGCATATCCTGCTCGTGACTTCAGCACAGTTTTTAAGTGTTTTTAAAGGATCACTGAGATCCCACTGAGTTTTAGTAAAAAAACTAAAAGATGAGTGCTATGGAAAATATAGAAAAGTAGCTGCCGGGATGCTTACGCATTGTAGTTAGTGCTGTTTATTATACACAGCTGCTATCAGTAGGTTCAGTGAAATCATTTGACACCTCTACTTATACTCTACTCATGGTTTCATTTTGTATGTAGTCTCTTTGAAATACAACTTTTTTTAAGAATTTAATTTTGTAATTTCTCATCTCACTGTTACTCACAATTAATTTATCCAACAAAAAAAGATTTATAATTAAATACACAATTATTTCCCTTATGGTTTTAAACAAATGTTCTGCATATACAGATAAAATGCGAAAACTTAATGCTTAGGTACATGGTTAATGATTATGATGCAAAAGAAAACAATTAGTTACTACAGCTGGTATAAACTAGTACTAGAAGTACTAAAGGTTCATTTAATACCACACGTAGGAGTCACCGTCATGGTCATAGTACTCGTAGGTAAAAAAAAAAAATCATTACATTAATTACATTATTACATAATTGACTGAAGTGTTTCTTTCAAAATTGATTTAATAGTTAGATATTTTACCAATAATGTAAAAAGTCCTGTTTATGATTCAGAGCATTGAAATTTGAAGCAGAAGCAGAGGAAATGCAATGTCTGAACTGAGTTAATCCACACAAAAGGATTATTTTGAAGATTTGAAACAATCCTCTTAATTTCTAATCCAGATTACAGTTGTTCTGTTAAGTGATCTTAGTGCATTAACTGTAATGATCTTATTGCCTGTATCAGAACACCTTTGAATAACCGAGAGCCAATTATAGCCAAGCCAGATTTTATAAAATATAATGATTATGACAAAAAATACAAATTAACCAGTGAAGACATTGTTTCCCTCGAAACGTTCACAACAAGCCTATTGAGTAGCTCGATGGATTTTTTTCATCTCTAAAATTGACTAAGTGAACATAAATAGGCCACTTTCACAAGTTTTACATATAAACTGATCATAGGACATACAGATCACACGGTTTACATTTAATTTACTTTGCCTTATTTCTGTAAATAATGTCTATTTACCTCACCATTTCATTGATATGTTTTAAGCAAATTTAATTGAATTCTTTTTTTTCTTCTCTTAACTTTTTAACATAGTTTATGGACAGTTACCTTTATACTTCACTATACGTTTGTAACTTTTACAAATTTATATGGTAGAAATAAATCTGAGGTGAAGTATAATGGAGTCAAATGTTAAAGGATAGAATTAGATTTGAAATTTGAAATTTAATTGCCAACAACTGAACATTGGTCTGCAGTGTTAAAGGGTTAAAACCAGGGCCAGACCTTACCTGCTGAGGGGCTGAACTTCCCAAAATACTACCAAAAAGGATCACTGCTGCACCTGTAACACACACACACACACACACACACACACACACACTATTTAGATCAGAACCCCACTTGTGTTTTATGCCATATTCTTAAGACTATGATTAAAAAACTGTATAAAATCCACCTAATATTTCTCATTTCATTATTTTAAAGAATTTGAAGAAGTTTTCTAACCTAAATATCAGAACCAGGTTCTGTACAAGGTCCAAAAGAGCTCAAGGAGCATAGGTTTCTCACCTTACAAGTTACTTCTCCAATTTATTCACCCAGACCTTTATTTACTCATCACACATTTTTTTTTGAGATAAAGCACATTCTCATCTTTAAAATGAAATCAGTTCAATTGAATAATACAGTATTATGGGGCAGTCGTAGGTTTGTGTTTACGGAACCGGTGTTGCGGGCTGAAGGTCCGCGGTTCGATTCCCGGTCCCAAGAATGGTTGAAGTGAACTTGGGCAATGAATTTAACCCCAATTGCTCCCCGGACACCTTGTATCGGGCTGCCCACACTCAGTGTGAGTATTTGTGTGTGTGTTTCACTGCATGCATGGCTTAAATGTGGATGACTAATTACTCTGTGTTTAAGCACTGTAAGCATATAAATCATTAAAAAAAGCAGCTGCAGTAAAACTCTAAATATTTTCATGAAAATGAGCTGAAGTCAGAGATGAAAATCGGTCAAGTCAGCAGATTCAGCAAGTAGCATAGTGCTGGGTACAGCAGTCTAGACTGTGTCATTGTGCCAGGCCTAAACGCTTGCCAGCTGAGAAACTGCCCAGCTCAGCCCTCTTATATGCCTCCGATAAATATTCTGCTCTTATATATAAACAGTGTAATCAGGTTAACGCTTTTCGCATACGCTAACCGAGCATAAACCTTAGTAATATTACTAAAATAAGAGGAACCAAATCATTTCAGGTTATCACAGGTGTAGGAGAGAATGTGAGCGCGTGTGTTGTTTTTATTACATAATAGAGTGCAACACAGCAGTCATTAAAGTCCAAACTGCCACAATGAGTGGTCTTAATTAAAACACAAGGGCACGTCCTCAGCTAGCTACAGACTGCTTACACAACAATGGATCACTCAGACACACACACACACACACACACACACAGCTGTGTGACTGTCACATTGATAGCCAGAGGCTCAGTGGAAGTCTAAAGCAACAGTTCAGTTCTACAGATGACTGGCGAATAAAGATACTGTAATTCCACTTGATTCGACAGTAATATGCAACTAATTACCTTTTAAAAATAAAGAATGCAATTACAATTACATAACATTAAATAAGCTCAGGCGGCACGGTGGTTTAGTGGTTAGCACGTTCTCCTCTCAGCGCTAGGGATTCCCGGTTCGAATCCCCATCTGGGTGGAGTTTCCATGTTCTCCCCGGGTCTGCGTGGGTTTCCTCCGGTTCTCCGGTTTCCTCCCACAGTCCAAAAACATGGATCAAGTCAATTGAATTCTCAAAATTGCCCCATATAGAGTGTGTGTGTGTGAGTGAGTGTGTGCCCAGCGATAGGTTGGCGCCCTGTCCTGGGTCTATCTGCCCAGCGCCCGAGATGTTATCCTCTGGATGGACATGGGGAACCCCCCCGCGACCCTAATAGAGGATAAAGCGGGAGATAATGAATGAATGAATGAATGAATGAATGAATGAATAAATAAGCTCATTATTCATTTTGTTGCAGATGTTGCGTTGGCTTCCTTGACTTTCTGTTCATGAATAACATCACTCTTGCTCACATGGGCTCTGGGCAGGTTGTCTCTCAGACAGTAGGTCAACCTTACCACCACTTACTGAAGCTTTCAAAATGAAAACAACGCCGTATTGTTGGTGAATGAAAGGGTGCAAATGACTCGTGGCGTAACGAATCAGCTGACAGTTCCAGCTATGTAAGCTTGCTGTCCTGGAAATGTTTCCTCTTCCACTGACAGGATAATCTAATTACTAATTACCCCCTGATTGAGAAAGTGATCTATTTTTCCTAAACACAGAGGAATTTTCTGTGCTGATTGGTTTACTGCATGTGATGCCCAATACACGCCCTAAATCAAGCGGCAAGGTGCGGGGTTGACTGCTTGCTAAAGATCACTAAAATAAACCATTGGGTTGCTTCTTGATGGTTGTAAAGGGTAAATAAACCTTTGCAGGGTCCCAAGAAATTAATATGTCAAATTTTATGCTAATCGGCAGCACGGTGGCTTAGTGGTTAGCACGTTCGCCTCTCAGCGCTAGGGATTCCCGGTTCGAATCCCCATCTGGGTGGAGTTTCCATGTTCTCCCCATGTCTGCGTGGGTTTCCTACGGGTTCTCCGGTTTCCTCCCACAGTCCAAAAACATGGATCAAGTCAATTGAATTCTCAAAATTGCCCCATATAGAGTGCGTCTGTGTGAGTGAGTGTGTGCCCAGCGATGGATTGGCGCCCTGTCCTGGGTCTATCTGCCCAGCGCCTGAGACGTTCTCCCCTGGATGGGGCATGGGGAACCCCCCCGCGACCCTGATATAGGATAAAGCGGAAGATAATGAATGAATGAATGAATGAATTTTATGCTAATCGAAGAAGCAGTGTGGATTTGTACAAAGAACACACACACACACAATTTCAACTTTTAATGAGTCACTCTCTGTAATTCCCACAGAATATTGCTATGCAATGAAGAGCATTTTCTGACATGTTCTACTCTGTGAAGCTTATGCAGTCATACAGAGAGCTACAGATTCCAGCACATCATACTTTAAACAATATATAATAATGACAAAGTTATCCATCTAGAATTCATACTATTAATCAGTGATAAAGTGATACATTTTACCTACAGTGTTTACACACAAATTAATGAGTCCTCCACATTGAAGCCATGCGTGCACACATATAAACACATAGGTAAGGTGAGCACACGTGCCCGGAGCAGAGGGCAGCCCTGTACGTCACCCGGGAAGCAATTGGGGTTAGGTGCCTTGCCCAAGGGAACTTCAGCCATAGTACTATTGAGACTGGGAATTGAAAGGAGGACCTTCGGGTCACAAGCCTGGTTCCTTAATCACAAGCTGACGACTGCCTGTGGTTCAGAAAATATTTTAAATTAAACAACCCACAAAAACCTTCACCATGACACTCATCATCATGAATCATTATAAACTAGTCAAGACAGTTCAACAGGTTGGAAACTGCTGAAATGATAGCACACTCATAAAGCAGAGTTCAGAAGACCTCTGTAAATCATCTCTAAATGTCCATGTTCAACAAGCTCCTGTAGACGTAACGCTTACGGACTGATAATTGGTTACACACTATAAAAGGAAACTAGGTAAAAAAAAAATTTCAATATTTTAACAAAGTGGTGCATGCAGGCTGCCAGGTATTATTTCAGGAACTCCTGCCTAAGGATATCTGTAGGTGTTCATGTCTGTGCAGAAGGCAACAAACTTAAATCCAGATTGAATCTTTCACAGATGGGAGAGGAAATTTACCCAGACAGAACCAAACAGCGCAGGTACGTGATCTCCAAACCACTTCAGCATGTTGCTCCCTCTGCAGGAAATTCATCCATCAGCTCAAGACAAGCTTCCTACACATTCCCTCAAACGTGACCAACATTTTCTCATTTGAAAAGAACTACAATAAACCTCACACAAGCAGAACAATTCTGTTTAATAAACATCTTGAGAAAACTGCCAGCATATGAATACATTCATTTCAACTCCATAATTTTCTTCAGTATAAAAGATTAGTTTATTAAAACATCACTATATATAGGGATGCACATTAGTGGTGCACATACATGGGCAAAATTTTTGATGTGCACAAGAATTACGGCTACAGAGAGTTCATGCCCATCCAGGGGAGAACATCTTGGGCGCTGGGCAGATACATCCAGAGCAGGGTGCCAATCCATTTGCTGGGCACACACTCACTCACACAGACACACTCTATATGGGGCAATTTGGAGAATTTAATTGACCTTAATCCATGTTTTTGGACTGTGGGAGGAAACCGGAGAACCCATGTGGACACGTGGAGAACATTGACACAGTGGAGGTGGAGTTTCCATCAATTGCTTATTAATTAAATGCTGTGCTTTATTATTAGCTCTAACTGCCTTCCTTGTCTGTTTTTTTTTTGAGGTGTGGCCGGTTTCCTGGAGGTGTAGTCAGATCTTCATCCATGGATCTGCCGACAAATACTGGATGGAACCTGAGTATTAATTGGATTGGCGGTCCTGCAGGACCCCCTTAATGGACTCACATATAGTTTTCCAGTTGTTTAATATCTGTACATGGCTGTCCTACACTGTTGTTGCTGCCTGGCCGCTCAAGGAGGATGAGTCCCCCACTGAGTCTTGGTCCTCCCAAGGTTTCTTCCTTAAATAACAACACAACAGGGAGTTTTTTCTTGCCACTGTCGCTTGCTCTTTGGGGTTTTAAAGGCTTTTCATTCTGTAAAGCTGCTTTGTGACAATGTACTGTTGTCAAAAGCGCTATATAAATAAATTACTTGAACTCCACCCAGGCGGCACGGTGGCTTAGTGGTTAGCACGTTCGCCTCTCAGCATTGGTTATTCACGGTTCGAATCCCCATCTCGGTGGACTTTCCATGTTCTCCCCATGTCTGCGTGGGTTTCCTCCGGGTTCTCCGGTTTCCTCCCACAGTCCAAAAACATGGATCAAGTCAATTGAATTCTCAAAATTGCCCCATATAGAGTGTGACTGTGTGAGTGAGTGTGTGACCAGAGATGGATTGGCGCCCTGTCCTGGGTCTATCTGCCCAGCGCCCGAGATGTTCTCCCCTGGATGTGCATGGGGAACCCCACCGCGACCCTAATAGAGGATAAAGCAGAAGATAAAGAATGAATGAATGAACTCCACCCAGATTGGGATTCGAACCGGGAATCCCTAGCGCTGAAAGGTAAACGTGCTAACCACTAAGCTACCATGCCGCCCACTTTCTGATCTCTAACTTAATTATCATAATTTGCTTAATCCAGGAAGGAATTTTTTTGGGCGCTGAACAGATACACCCAGGACAGGTTGGAAATTCCACTCGGACCCCAGCGCTGAGAGCGAATGTGCTAACCACTATGCCAACCTGCCGCCTTGCTTACTTTATAACTACCTCTTTTTTTTTACAGGTTTTAAGATTTCCATCATGTCCAAGTAACAAGTTACATTGAGTAATCACTTTGAAGGAAACATGATTTCACCAAAATATGGCAGCACCAAGCAACATCTTCAGGTGCTTCTTAGAGAACGATTCCAAAAATATGTGCACTGCTGACTATAAATGTTTTAGAATAGCATGGACAATATCATAAGTACATATTCATTAATATTCAAACGACATACTGTATGACATAGGACATAGCATGTGATAGTGATTTCCATTAGAGTTCCACAAGACTCTGAGGTTTCTGTAAGAATGAGTCAATTTAGTCTAGAGAGAGTTTGTAAAGTCAGAAACTGGAGATATTTACAACATCCATTTCATTCCGAAGATGTTCAAAAGAAGTGAGATGAGGGTATCGTGTAAACCACAGCAGTTCCAACCAACATGTCAAACAACAGCAGTAAATTCATGGCAGACCAGAAAGAACATTTCCAAACCGTTTTCCCAAAACTCGATTGTATTCTTTAAGAAACCTTACTATTAAAAGTTTCATATTTAGGATGTGCTTTTGTACACTGCCAAATATATCAGCCAAATGTTTTAAAGTAAAAAAAAAAATCGTTAAAGTAGATCCAGACTTTAATTTCATCAAGATTAATGTGAATAAAATCAGTTTAAACAACTAAAATAAACGTCTGCAGCAATCTGCACCACTAACAATCTGACATTCGTTTGTACTGAGGTCACTCTGCAGAAGGCCAGATGTGGATGTAATGGAAAGGGTAACAGTTTTCGACCAGTTCCAGGCCATGATGACTCATGAACCCCCCCAAGTCCAAAAACCATGGGCTTTCACACTGCTGTTTGATTCATGCTGAGGTTTTACGTGCTGTGACAGGAAGTCCTGCAAGGTCAAAGCAACTCCATATAGTGCCTTATGTTCTGAGGAAACAAACACCACCTAATCCCAAAAAACAAACATGCTTCATTCAACTTCAAACATTTAATTTAATTATACTAATAATTACAATAACAATAATATATAAACTACTATATAATGTATATATCCAATGTTTTGTGAGAACAAGAAAAACCACTGTCCTCATCAATTTTGACAATAATATTATAATAATAGCTTCTATAGTGCCTTTCCCATGCTAATTATTGCAAAAAAAATTAAAAAGTAAAAGAAATTAAAGCTAGTATAAAGTTTTAGAACACCATTTTCTTAAGTAATAGTAAAATCACTAATGTGTTTTTGTGACACAAACTGGAATGATGTTTTCATTTAGCAGAATGTTAAATTACTTAATAATAAAATAATAATAATAAATAAAAAAGTTCAGGAACTAAACACTAACATTGAACCTCATTAATAGAATCCTCATCGTTTTGGATGGAGTGAGTAGATTGATGATGATGATGATGTTTTAGTCTAAAACATAAAAAGCCAGGTAATAAAGTTTGGATGATACACAGTGGACCAGCCATAAAACTCTTACAGAGTAACCTGCAGTTGAATTACTGCTATACAGGAAACGTGGGAAAAAAACACTGCAAGTCATAAACACTTCTTGACCTTTTCATGTACTCTAATTGAATCTTAGCTTTGCGGTCCTCATGCCCTCAGAAGCATGCTCTCAGTCCAGTTTTCTTGACTCAGTTGTGATCTGAGGGTTGAATACAAAGTTCAATCGATTGCAACAATGTTTATTTGCATTAACTTCTACTGAAGCTGTTTATTACCTAGGACCCAATTCTGCCATAACCATTGACTATATAAAAACAAGCTTAATAAAAAATCATCACACACGATGAGCATGAGCACATATGAACTTTGTAACAAAGCATATCTTTGAAAGATCCAGTGCATTGCCTCCATAAACATAAACACAAATTACAAACTGGCAGATTTCCCTGACTAATATGGCAGCCACGTTGTTGTACTGCTCAGCAACCTATTTGATGTACATCCACCTGTACACATTTTTTATTGACGTTCGATGTGGTGATGGAGTCAGGCCAAAGAAAGATCAATTTCAAGTTTACTAAACAAAGAGTAAGTTGTTCCCTTAAATCCCCTCACCTCATAAAAAGGCAGAAAAGCAAATACAAAAATGTAAAAGGGAAAATATAATTCAGAAAATACCACCAACTAATTTGTTAAAACATCCAAGAAACAGCCATTTAAAACAAACTAATCAGAAAACGAAACAGAAATAGGGCCATCAATTTTTGTAAATAAATACCGAAGATCAGAAGATAAAAAGGTTCAACATTTTTGTCCCATTTAATAAAATTAATACCTACATTCATTTTTGGTAGTTTATTTAATCTCTGTATATGGATTTTATTTGATACGATTAAAACCCAGTGTTGTACATGTTATCTGAATTAACGTGAATTAAATGTAAAATAAATGTCAAACAAACATCATTACCTTTCAGGTTTATTCATACAGCAGCCCAAAGTGAAAAGGTAAATTTGTCCATGGAAATTTTGAGACATCATTTGTACATTTTTATTCATTTATTCATTATCTTCCACTTTGTCCTATATTAGGGTCGCGGTGGGGTTCCCCATGGCCATCCATGGGAGAACGTTTTGGGCGCTGGGCAGATACATGCAATCTACGCCAATCTATCGCTGGGCACACACTCACACAGACACGCACACATACACACACTATATGGGGCAATTTGGAGAACTCAATTGACTTGAACCATGTTTTTGGACTGTGGGAGGAAACCGGAGAACCCAGAGGAAACCCATGCAGACACGGGGAGAATATGGAAACTCAGATGGGGATTCGAACCGGGAATCCCTAGCGCTGAGAGGCGGACATGCTAACCACTAAGCCACCGTGCACATTTTTAATTCTTAATTTTTTTTTTTAAAGAATACTTTTAAAATTTGATTTAAAAAAGAATAAGAATACTGAAAAGAGCTCCCACTGAGAAGAAACTGCATATTATATTGCTTCACAGCAATTTGTCTCTTTAAAGATCGCAATACACTCAAATATGTCTCTCAACCCCCCCCCCCTTCCCTACACCCACACCCACACATGCACACAATAAAACTTTGATTGTATTTCAGAGGACATTAAATCATGATTGTATAGGGTTCACAAATGTTACAACAAAAGCCATAATGTTAAGGTCAAGGGTAGAAAACACACACACACACACACACACACTTAACTGTGCCAACCAATCATCCTTGATTTGTCTGCCGCATGATTGCACTGTTATATTACTGCAAATGGGGGGAGGGGGGAAAAAACACCCGCACTAAAAGAAACCTCACATACGTCAGTAAGGGTAAAATAATAAAACCCTTAAGATGAATGGATACAAAAAACAGGAGCAAAGAAAAAACATATAAGTGGACAGATGCGGTTAACTGGCAGCATTGTGCAAGAACTATTTACAGCAGAAGCAGGCAGCTGGTATTCTATCGGTAATGGAGTGGCCAGCGCAGTCACCAGATCTGAACCCCATTGAGCTGTTGTGGGAGCAGCTTGACCGTATGGTACGCCAGAAGTGCCCATCCAACCAATCCAGCTTGTGGGAGCTGCTTCTAGAAGCGTGGGGTGCAATTTCTCCAGCTTACCTCAACAAATTAACAGCTAGAATGCCAAAGGTGTGCAATGCTGTAATTGCTGCAAATGGAGGATTCTTTGACCAAAGCAAAGCTTGATGTAAAAACAATGTTATTTCAAATACAAATCATTATTTCTAACCTTGTCAATGTCTTGAGTATTTTCTATTCATTTCACAACGTATGGTGGTGAATAAGTGTGACTTTTCATGGAAAACACAAAATTGTTTGGGTGACCCTAAACTTTTGAAACGGTAGTGTATGAATAACACATACACTTTCAACATGCTGTTAGACATTTTTACATGATGATGATGATGATGATGAAGCAGTAAAGGCTATATTATAAATCACTAACCAAAACACCTGGTACCTTATCATCTGATCTGAGAACACACCCCTGTACTGTACACGCCTTCCAGCATTCTGTCTTCAGAAACTGATGGATTGACAGAATGATTAGTCAGATTTGTCTTTTTCGCACCTTTTTAGCTCTCGAAGTTCTCAGCCAGTAAACAGAAAAATGACATCATCTGGACTCAGTGCCAGTACCACACCCACAAATGAGAGAGGTGACACAAGCATGTGATGGCTCACTGCAGTCACTTTCTGACCTTCATACATACAGTAAAGCCTTTGTTCCTGATAACAGATACGTGTTGAATCTTAGATACACAAAACCAATGGGCTCTCACTGTAGTGCAACAGTAAACTTTGCTTCTGGTTAGAAAACCCCCAAAGCTGGAGAGATGAATGATATCTCTAATCGTCCATCCCCTCATAGAACAATAAGGTTTATTAATAGACTTTTTGAAAGACAACTGGGAACTCAGCCTTGGTTTGTGCCTAACAAAACCTCTTTCCTGTGATTTATTCATAATAATACGCGACCTATCATGCCAAATTGCTTTATTATATCATTGTTGCAGAGATTTGCTGGCTGAATCCACAACATTCAGCTTTCAGGTTATTCCAGTCTATATTTTGTATCCTAATTCAATTCATTAGAAGTAAAGAAAATTCCTTCATTCATTATCTTTAGCTTATCTTTAGCATGGGGTTCCCCACGCCTATCCAGGGGTGAACATTTTGGGCGCTGGGCAGATACACCCAGGACAGGGCGCCAATCTATCGCTGGGCACACACAAACACACTCTATATGGGACAATTTAGAACATTCAGTTTACCTTGAATCCATGTTTTGGACTGTGGGTGGAAACCAGAGAACCCGGAGGAAACCCACGGGAACATAGAAACTCCACTAAGAACCTGGATCCCCAGCGCTGAGAGGCAAACGTGCTAACACTAAGCCATCGTGCCGCCCGCAAAGAAAATAAGCATTTTTAAACTACATTTGTGTCTGGGCAAAAAAGTTCAATAAAATGATAAAGCCATGGTTTGAGTTTGCTGACTAAGTGCTTTTCTTTTGCCACTTCATTCCCGGTTCGAATCCCCATCTGGGTAGAGTCTCCATGTTTTCCCAGTGTCCGCATGGGTTTCCTCCCACAGTCCAAAAACATGGATCAAGTCAATTGATTTCTCAAAATTGCCCCATATAGAGTGTGTCTGTGTGAGTGAGTGTGTGTCCAGAGATGGATTGGCGCCCTGTCCTGGGTGTATCTGCCCGGCGCCCGAGACGTTCTCCCCTGGATGGGCATGGGGAACCCCACCGCGACCCTAATAGAGGATAAAGCAGAGATAATGGATGGATCAGATAAAGTCACCCAACCCCATTTGAAGGGCGCCAGAGTAGAAATGAAACACCACACACACACTACTATGACAAAAAGACCACAATTGTGCATAAGCAAACACACCCACCTGCAAACACCCGCGGGTTCATTTCAAAGACTCTGGTCTTTCCGTAATGCCAAAACAAAGCCACTTCCTGTTCATCCAATTTCAATGACAAAGGAAATAAAATCTGTTTCCTGTTCGTATTTAGAAAGAGAATGTGACTGACAGGGTGTATCAGTTAGCTTTGTTAGACATACACACACACACACACATCCACATCCTCAGTGGAAACACTGATACGGTGGGGAATGAGCTTGTACACAGCCTGTGAGCTGAGTTAAGTCAGTGTCAGATCTTTGGGTCAATATTTTGTTGGAAATACTTGCCTTGATTACAGGCCACATCTGCCACGGCATTGTTTTAACAACCTTGTGCAACATTATTTTTATTCTATTATGAGTGACGTTAATTGTAAGCATTGCTCCTGGGGTGCTGGATCGTGGCTGACCCTGTACTCTGACCCAAACATTAAATTTAGATCTGTGTATTTTTACGAATGTAGCCTGATAAATGATATGACGCAACCTTACTGGATTTCTAAGTGTTATCAGAAAAAAAAATGATATAACCTGTATGTTTAAGATACTTAAATTCATTCATTCATTATCTCCCGCTTTATCCTCTATTAGGGTCGTGGGGGGGTTCCCCATGCCCATCCAGGGGAGAACGTCTCGTGCGCCGGGCAGATACACCCAGGACAGGGCGCCAAGCCATCGCTGGGCACACACTCACTCACACAGACACACTCTATACGGGGCAATTTTGAGGATTCAATTGACTTGATCCATGTTTTTGGACTGTGGGAGGAAACCGGAGAACCCGGAGGAAACCCACGCAGACACGGGGAGAACATGGAAACTCCATCCAGATGGGGATTCGAACCGGGAATCCCTAGCGCTGAGAGGCGAACGTGCTAACCACTAAGCCACCGTGCCGCGATACTTAAATTACTTCACTTTATTAGATTAGTTAAGTGACTACGCCATGGTTTGGCCAACTAACCCCAATTAAAAACAGCGCAAATAGATATTTGTCAAACAATAAATAAAGTGCAATACATTTTCTAATCAGAAAAAGTGAGGTTCAATTGTAAATGTTTTATTACCTTGCTTTAAATGTTTGGTTTCATAGTTCTCTTTTTATTCCATCTTGTAAATATGCTTATATCCTTGATTTTTAATGTTGCTATACAAAACTAATTTCCCCTTGTGGGATAATAAAGTTATTTCATTTCATCTTATCTTATAAACCCAAATGTACAGGTGTTTATGAATCGGTTTGTCTTTGCTCGTCTCACCTCTGGTTCCTCTGGTTTTGGAGTTTAGGCAGACAATCGAAGCTATGTGAGAATTTGTCATGGTGCCATATTATACATCTAAAACAGACTTGGCAACCAACCAAAGAAGATTCTTGTTTGGATATTATTAAGTTGTATGTCATCCTTGTCAGTATGTATAACTATATAATCTAACTGAAAAAGACAAGGGTATTGAAACACACCTCTAAAGTGTTGATTTCAGGTGTTTAGTGTCATACCATAAGCATATAACACAAAGCATCTAGCCATGCATTTTAACTCTGCAAAAACAGTTTAGGGAAGGTCCTTTAATGCACAATGCAAGGTCCTAAATGATAAAACAAAAATTCCAACAGACACAGCTGCTTCCAAACAGATTGGAGAATTATGGCTTTAAAAAGGGACTTACGTTAAAAAGGTATACTGCGTAGGTGTTTTAATGCGGTGTCTATATTATGCAGTTATTTTAGGTAAGAAAAAGCATGAAATGACAAAGATATTAAATAATTAATATGATGTTAAACGGGCGGCACGGTGGCTTAGTGGTTAGCACGTTCGCCTCTCAGCGCTAGGGATTCCCGGTTCGAATCCCCATCTGGGTGAAGTTTCCATGTTCTCCCCGTGTCTGCGTGGGTTTCCTACGGGTTCTCCGGTTTCCTCCCACAGTCCAAAAACATGGATCAAGTCAATTGAATTCTCAAAATTGCCCCATATAGAGTATGTTTGAGTGAGTGAGTGTGTGCCCAGCGATGGATTGGCGCCCTGTCCTGGGTGTATCTGCCCAGCGCCCGAGATGTTCCCCCCTGGATGGGCATGGGGAACCCCACCGCGACCCTAATAGAGGATAAAGCGGGAGATAATGAATGAATGAATGATGTTAAACATTACAAGTATGTATGTGGCTTATGAAACTGAGCTTAGCAATGAAACAAAGTTATCAGAATGAAACAAAAGCCCCGGGGAGAGCAGAAAGAAAAAGAAAAGGGCAGGAATGAAAGTGACATCACTCTGGAGTCTAACCGAATGTCTTCTGTATCGAATTACAGTGTAAATCAGACCAGCAAAAATTAAAGTGAAGCTATTAGAGTCTGATCTCTTTCCAGATGAGTGCGCGGCCTGATGGGAAAGCTAAGCAGCTGATGAAAATGAGGCTGAAATAAGTTCCAGGTTAACATGTAAAGGGGCAAAACTCTTGAACTCTCCGAAGAAAGAATCAAACCTTATTCACAGATGTTTACCATTCATATCAGGGCCATCTGTATATGCTGTTTAATTAAACTCAGGTAGATCCTTAACTAACTAACTAACTTTTTCTGAAACCTGGGTAATTATACAATGGGTGTTGAGCTGAATTTAGAGGAGTTGGCCGTGTTCCTAATTGATGTTTCAGTTCTCTGCACAAAAATGTTGGTTTTGACGTAAATTTTGACTTAAAAACAGGGTAATCGGTGTCCGTGCCCCATAATTTCGTTTTTGTTCATGTACCCCATCAATCCATCCATTATCTTCACTTTATCCTATATTAGGGTCGCGGTAGGGTTCCCCATGCCCATCCTGGGGAGAACGTTTCGGGGCGCTGGGCAGATACACCCAGGACAGGATGCCAATCTATCACTGGGCACACACTCACACAAACACAATCCATATGGGGCAATTTGGAGAACTCAATTGAGTTGATCCATGTTTTTGGACTGTGGGAGGAAACCAGAGAACTAGGAGGAAACCCACGCGGACACGGCGAGAATATGAAAACTCCACCCAGATGGGGATTCGAACCAGGAATCCCTAGCCCCTCATGTACCCCATGTGATATAAATAATAATAAAATTTTAAGTAAGATAAATAATCCTCTTTCCACTTTTCTTAGTGGAAACTAAGAAATCCACTTTTTCTAATTTAAAAATAATCTTAAGATAAAGTCACTCACTTTTTTCTTGATTTGAGTTTATTTTTCGTCTTTTTTGACAGATTTTTTGCAGTGTTTGCAGGTTACCAAACTCTAAAAAAAATGGATGAAGCTGTCAAAATCTGAATTTTAGCTCCATATCTGAATTAATCTGTGTGAAAATACACATGGCCATATACAGTTTACCCAGAATGCACTGAAGCTTATTCCTCACTGGGTGAATATACTCCCATCATAAAGGAAATGATCAAAGAAGGTTTAATAATAATCCTCCCTCATTCCAGCACGCACACAGACAAAAATCACATGTCAGTAAGTGTATTTAAACTAAAGATAGGGTAAAGAATGCAGCTGCACTCCATTTAGCATCGACTCATAAATAACCTCAACTTAACCATTCCGATAACAACCTGATCCATCTGAAGCCCAGTTCAAAAAGACTCTTAAATCCGTTAAAATACACATTTAAACTATGTTAGAACACAAAATATAATGTTCAAAATATATCTATTGCTTAACTATATTAATTACTCAAAAAAAAAAATCTATAAATGTATATTTTGCTTCTGCAATAAAGTTTGAAAACTTACAGACACTATTAATATTTTGTTTTATATATATATATATATATATATATATATATATATATATATATATTTTTTTTTTTTTTTTTTTTTTTTTTTGATATATATTATATAATATTTTGAGATATTTTGTCAAAAGCTTCCAAAATGAGTGTATGGTCAGATATTATGTTCAAGGGTTTAAGGTTCAGTCTGCAGGACAGATTAACCAGCTAGTAAAATGAACCTGGGCTGGAAACCAGAAAGAATGCTGTGTAAATTTTTAAACAAGATTTAAAATTAGAACAAGCCAGGAATTAATTAAATGCATAAATTAATATTTATGCGTTTATTTGTGACCTTTTTAAATATATAGGATAAATTACCCCAAAAAGAAAATTTGTCCTTGTTTAACTTTTAATCTGATTGTCAAGTTTCTTCCTCTGCCATCTCTCCAGCTTAGAACCCACTGGTTGTTTTTGCCAGAATGCACACAGAGCAGCTGAGAGCTCAGAATATATGGTGGGAATTGGAGTTCTGATGACATTTTACTTTAATTAACCCTCTGCTTCAGTAACGCGCCAGGTTTTTAGGCTTCTTTATTAATGCACTACATCTGGCAGCCAATATGGGGCCTTCAGGCCGAGTTTGCCCCCTTGTGTTATTTGACGAGCTTATGAAAAAAATTTAACAGTGAGGACTATAGACTGCTATATTGTGCAACATTTATGGAATTGTGCAGCACAGTTCAGTTCACTTTTTAAATTATATCTGTTCATTTTCTATAGGTCTCTAATTTCATGTACTTTATATAATTTCGTATTAACACCAGTTTTCAGGCTGCTGTTAATCTTGGAAGGGATTCATTTCATTTTAACTTATTTTTCTAAAAGCAAAATGTTTCGGACACTTTGTTGAAACAAGGTGTCTTTTGTTTGAAATAGATTAATTATCCTAAAAAAAAAGCACATATTTTATGCTTAATAACTTTATTGTTGTCAGAGTGAATTTAAATTTTTAATATACAATTACGGCGGCACGGTGGCATAGTGGTTAGCACGTTTGCCTCTCAGCGCTAGGGATTCCCGGTTCGAATCCCCATCTGGGTGGAGTTTCCATGTTCTCCCCGTGTTTGCGTGGGTTTCCTCCGGGTTCTCCGGTTTCCTCCCACAGTCCAAAAACATGGATCAAGTTAATTGAGTTTTTTTTTTCTATAATTGCCCCATATAGAGTGTGTCTGTGTGAGTGAGTGTGTGCCCAGCGATGGATTGGCGCCCTGTCCTGGGTGTATCTGCCCAGCGCCCGAGACGTTCTCCCCTGGATGGGCATGGGGAACCCCACCGCGACCCTAATAGAGGATAAAGCGGATGATAATGAATGAATGAATACACAAATAAATTTTTTATGAAATATAATGTGTTTATATAATATAATTCCATATCAGATCAATATTAATTTCTAACCTCAAACTAAATAACTTTTTGGTCATTAACGGACTGAATTTAAGAACTTCTGCATTAAACTGCAAATATAGTAAGTAAATCAGTAAACCAGCTGTAAATGTGTGTCCATTTAAGATATTCAAATTTTAAAATGGTGATAATGGGACAATTCCTTTTGTTTTGTAATTGTGGAAATGGAAAGTCTATTTATAATTGTAATGTGTGTTTAATTTCATGAATGTAGGTAATGGATTTAGAAATCTATTGTTGCAAAGACTTTTACACTGATTTACCACAAGTGTTTATAATGAGTTCCGCTGTAAACCCTGCAATAGTATGTTGGGGGCAGTCTCTATCTGAGGGGTGTGTCTATATTTAGGAAGAGTGAAGGCTCTGAAGAGCTTGTTTTGAAAAAGTGTGAGATCTCATTTCAGCTTACAGTCATGAACATGATCTGACCACGCCCTTTACTTACACTCCCTCTATCTCTCTCTCTCTCGCTAACTTAAACTTACACACACATACACATAACTCAAGGTGACCTACACAAATTTGGTTTGCATACAGGACAGACACAATCATCCTGTAACACAAATTCAACTCTATCATGCAAATCACATTCATTTAGATTTATATTTCATTTTTAGAAACTTATTTTGGTGAACATTAAACATTCATACACAGTGATTACCAAGCCTGCAAGGGTTAAAATGTCACAACTACAAGAGAAATATAAATTTTACCCATATTTATCTATATTTATCTATATTTAATATTTAATATATAAAAAAATATATTAAACTGGGTATGTGGAACTGGATCAATAAAATAAGAAATAAAACAAGCTTGGTAATAGTTCAGAATAACAGCATTTTGAGGATGATTTGTAATATATGATTTTTTTATAGTGTGTAAATGAAGTTAGTTAGTTTAAATATGTATATAAAATAATATCTATTAAATCCTACCTTTTATTGATCAACACAATGGAAACTTTAGCCAGAGTTACTTGATAGACTGTTTTGCATATTTTCTTTAAGAATTTTTAAATCAACAGAGTATTAACATGGACTTTATGCATGTAAACATGTTTTAAAACAAACTTTTAACCCTTTATAGCCAGACACATAAGATATCCTTATCTTAATGCACAGTTTTCCACTTCTTTTGAAAGCAGCTTTTTAATACTAGTATTAACTGTGCTATATTTGTATAAATACATATTTAAGAATATTTCTAATAAAGCAGCATTGTTATCAGTATGTATTCAAGTCAAAGTCATCCAGCCATTTCCCATGGTGTTTTCGATTGAAGTAATGAATTGTTTAAAACCTTACACACGACTTTTGTCAGATGAAGGTGATGTGAAGGTCACATCAGGAGTAATGAAGCATCAGAAACGGGAAGTAAGAACAGGGTGAGGCTGCACATGATGTTATATATAGCTTATGCAGTTATTCATAATCACAGGACATTTCCTCACAGAAGGGGATCAGCCACACCCTAACCCAACTGCCCCCTTACCTCCACCTGCAGACAGGCAAACAAACAGAACACACACACACACATTTATAACTAGGACAATAGTTACAGACATGACATGCTTATGGAATTAATTTTAGTAGAGCAGTATTCTCATGTGTCAGGGTTCTTAGAGTATTATTTCAAATATTTTATTAATTCATCCATTATCTCCCGCTTTATCCTCTATTAGGGTCGCGGTGGGGTTCGCCATGCCCATCGAGGGGAGAATGTCTCGGGTGCTGGGCAGATAGACCCAGGACAGGGCGCCAATCCATCGCCGGGCACACACTCACTCACACAGACACTCTTTATTTGGGGCAATTTTGAGAATTCAATTGACTTGATCCATGTTTTTGGACTGTGGGAGGAAACTGGAGAACCCGGATGAAATCCACGCAGACACGGGGAGAACATGGAAACTCCACCCAGATGGGGATTCGAACCGGGATCCCTAATGCCGAGAGGCGAACGTGCTAACCACTAAGCCACCGTGCCGCCCAAAACGAAGATTATGAATGGATAGTTATGAATGGATAAATCTTTGTTTTTTTGTAGTTTGATGAGTTAGCTGTTTATTTAATTTCATGTTGCTCTGTGATACCAGCAGACCTTTACATCAGACCTGATAGAAGGTTCAGATCACAGCTATAAAACCTTCAGCATTCTATTTCTTTTACATTTAGCTTTTATTCAGTGTGAAGTAGCTTTGAGTATTTGTTTCAACAGTGTAATGTTCCCTGTGCCACTGGCCGCAACACAAGATGGTGTTAGAAAGGGCGGTGTTCATTTCAGGAAATATAACATCCATTAAAAGCAGAGGATGATCGATTTGAGGTTGTGTTGAATGCTCTATTCAGCCATAGGCGATGTTCATAGCAGGAAGAAGTTACAGAATACATTTGTCTTACGCCAGAGTTTCAAACTACTCTATATCACTAATGGCTATGTTTTTAGATTGTGGTTCTTTTTTATTACAGTTATGTACACTTTATGTACACTGGTTTGTGTAAAGAATTTCGAAAGTAACTTTGCTTTCATTGCTGTCATTTGAGTTTTTAGATAACAGTTGTTATCTTTTGCGGTTCAGTAATCTGCATTCTGTTAGCAGGTGCTTGTTGGTGAGTGGGATTTGACATGGTATGCAGAACCAAGTGCCTTCAGTCTTTATCACCTAACTGAGATAACAGTTACCTGAAAAACCTCGGCTATCTTACAGCTCTGTCCTGCTTTGTAGGCATTAGAAGAAATCAGTCCTACAGAACTTCTTAGAGAATTGTTAGGACATGTTTTGAGGAGACAGGGGTATTTCAAATGCTCAGAGATTTACGTTATATGTTGCATAAATTGTCTATTCACATACATTTATTATATTATTCATTCATTCATTCATTCATTATCTCCCGCTTTATCCTCTATTAGGGTCGCAGTGGGGTTCCCCATGCCCATCCAGGGGAGAACGTCTCGGGCGCTGGGCAGATAGACCCAGGACAGGGCGCCAATCCATCGCTGGGCACACACTCACTCACACAGACACACTCTATATGGGGCAATTTGGAGAATTCAATTGACTTGATCCATGTTTTTGGACTGTGGGAGGAAACCGGAGAACCCGGAGGAAACCCACGCAGACACGGGGAGAACATGGAAACTCCACCCAGATGGGGATTCGAACCACTAAGCCACCGTGACGCCCTTATTATATTATTTTTATCTTAATTGTGTTTATTGGGATTGAGGTGGGCCAATCGTGTTTCTCACCATACACTTATTCATACACACACACACACACAATCACATGCATGGATGCATCACACAGCAAAAATTTTAATCTTAACAAGTCGGAAAATCTTTTTTAAAAAAAAGTGGGACAAATCTTGTTTAGATTTCTAAGTAAGATAAATCATCTTACTAAAATAAACAGTTTTTAGAAAGTTTTTTTTTCTTATTATAAGAAATCTTAACAAGATAAATTTACTCGCTACATTTATTCTTGTACATCTTTTCTCGATTTGTGTTTATTTTTCACCTAGATTTTTTTTTTGCAGTGAGGACAGTCATACAAAGATCCCTTCCAAAAAGCTGTTGCTACAATGTTGGTGGCAAACCTATAGAAATGGGATCCACAATTCAATAACTGTGTTGGATATGTTTTCCTAATACTCTATACAACGTGTTTGTGTGAGTGTGAGTTTGACTAAATTACACTTACCATATAGATGCACTTTATACTTCTATAGACGGACTATTTGCTGATGGTCAGGACCACCAAAGATCAGGTAATATCTGGGTAGGGGACAAATCTCAGCACTGCAGTAACACTGATGCTGGAGTTTTATTTTTACTTACAGTCCACTTCTACAGTACTTTATTGCTCTGCCTTCTAAACCACTCATTCTAATTATAATACTAAAACTGCAGCAGTAACTGCTGTAATTAATATGATAATAGCTTTTGGTCATTTTAACTTTAAGTAAAAAGTGATTTTGTCACTACACAAAATTATTGGGGCTGGTTCCTTGACCACAAGCCAACAACCACAACTTTAATACAGGAAAAAAAACACAACGGAAATATAATTTTAATTTTAATGCTGTTGTTTCCTTTAAGATTTCAAATAACAGGAAATAAATAAACTACCAGCTTTAAAGGCAAAGGTTCATACCCTGTACACGCCTTCACCTGTTTATTGTTAATTAATGCAATTAACCCAACCAAGTTTGGTTTCCTTCCTGTGGTCTGCTGTACTTAACCTCTCTTTGGGCTAAGCAATGTTTACCTAACTGCATGTACAGTATGTATGTTTAATGTCATACATTCATCTGTTTAAGCTATGATTCAAGCTCAAACTACACTACACTACTACTTTGAATCTACAAAAACTAACAGTACCACATAAACAATACAGTGGTTTAAATGTAATTGTACATGGTTTTCGAAAAAACACACAGAACAGCAAAGAGAGGGACGTTCAGGAAACCCAAATTAAATCCAGATGGAGATGTTAGGAAAAGAGAAAGCTGAAATAATAAAAAACAAAACTACACACACACACATAGAGAAATAATCCACCCAACACCAGCACACATCCCATCCACACAAGCACAATGACTAAACCCCTCACAAGCATACCAGCCCATCCACTACAGTGCCTTAACTATACCCACTGTACACACACCAACCCACCAAAGCAAGCACTACAACCAACACATGCTAATGTGCCAACAAAAACCAAGGTCTATAAAAGTATCGTTGGGTGAGTTTGGTATGGACCAAGTTGCCTGACTCACACAGAGTCCTGACCTCAATCCCATCAAAGACTTTTCAGATGAACCAGACTAAAGCCTGGGATCTGGCTCCTCTCAACCAACACTACTATCTACAAACCTACAAATATTCTAATGGAAAATGGGCAAACATAACTGCTTTGTTTCTTATTAATTAGCTAATGATTTACAATGCAACAGGGAAAAGCCCCCCCCCACCCCCCACCCCGCTCTGCTCCAAAAAACAAATGCTGGCTCACACACAAAAACACTGTCCACCAAACAGTGTTAATATTTGAGGCATTCATAGCCTTTTATTCCATTACTAAATGTTTATGACATTAATAAAAAATGCGAGAAAACCATTTCATCAAAGCCGGGGGTATAAACTGGAGATTGGCTGGTTATAACTGACGACACTATCTTGAAAGATCATGTCCTTACTTCTGACTTTTTTCTCAAATCTGACCCCCCCCCCTTCAGAAAACTTCAGTATCATTAAAAGGTTCAACATCTGTCTGGCAGTCTGAAGTGTAAATCTCATTGAAATCCATGTGAATAAACACTAGTAGAGTATTAGGAGGAAGATAATGAACAAATGAATGGTATTATTCATTCATTCATTATCTCCCGCTTTATCCTCTATTAGGGTCGCGGTGGGGTTCCCCATGCCCATCCAGGTGAGAACATCTCGGGCGCTGGGCAGATACACCCAGGACAGGGCGCCAATCCATCGCTGGGCACACACTCACTCACTCAAACACACTCTATATGGGGCAATTTTGAGAATTCAATTGACTTGATCCATGTTTTTGGACTGTGGGAGGAAACCGGAGAACCCGGAGGAAACCCACGCAGACCGGGGAGAACATGGAAACTCCACCCAGTTGGGGATTCGAACCGGGAATCCCTAGTGCTGAGAGGCGAACGTGCTAACCACTAAGCCACCGTGCCGCCATGAATGGTATTAACTGGTGCTAAATCTGAAAGCGGCGCCACAGTGGCTTAGTGGTTAGCACGTTCGCCTCTCAGCACTAGGGATTCCGGGTTCGAATCCCCATGTGGGTGGAGTTTCCATGTTCCCCAAGTGTCTGCGTGGGTTTCCTCCGGGTTCTCCGGTTTCCTCCCACAGTCCAAAAACATGGATCAAGTCAATTGAGTTCTCCAAATTGCCCCATATAGAGTGTGTTTGTGTGAGTGAGTGTGTGCCCAGCGATGGATTGGCGCTCTGTCCTGGGTCTATCTGCCCAGCGCCCGAGACGTTCTCCCCTGGATGGGCATAGGGGAACCCCACCGCGACCCTAATAGAGGATAAAGCGGGAGATAATGGATGAATGAATAAATCTGAAAGCCTTTTGTGATGAAGGACAAACTTGTCATGCCACCCTGCCACATATATATATATATATATATATATATATATATATATATATATATATATATATATATAGCTCTGATCTCAACTCGCACTTGACAGTCACAGCTCTAAATCTTGTGGAAAGCCTGTCGTAACCCTGATGAAGGGAAACTCTGTGTTATTACAGGTGGTTCCCCAAAAGCCATTCAAACTGATCGCATCCATTAGATG